>BLSH010321501.1:1144848-1164059 GCA_018402905.1 Glandirana rugosa | reverse complement strand
GGGTAGGTATGAGTAGGTAGGGGTAGATATGAGTCGGTAGGAGTAGGTATGAGTCGGTAGGAGTAGGTATGGTAGATACGTGTCGGTAGGTATGAATCGGTAGGGTAGGTACGACTCGGTAGGGGTAGGAACGAGTCGGTAGGGTAGGTACGAGTCGGTAGGGGTAGGTACGAGTCAGTAGGGGTAGGTACGAAAATTCCCAGAACATTTATGGGGGGAATTAATACATGAATGAAACACAATGTTGCCACATATTAAAACTGGTCAGCTAAAGAGCCAATGTTTAAGAAGCACTCTAAATTAAGTTATAGCACAGGACAAAGTAAGTACATAATTAAGGGGGGTATTTACAAGACCCTTAAAAGCATGGATGGGGATGACTGAGCATGGATGGGGATGGCTGAGCATGGATGGGATGGCTGAGCAAGGATGGGGATGGCTCAGCATGGATGGGATGGCTAAGTATGGATGGCTGTGCATAGATGGTATGGATGAGGATGGCTGAGTATGGATGAGGATGGCTGAGTATAGATGGGGATGGATGAGTATGGATGGGGATGGCTGAGTATGGATAGGGGTGGCTGAGCATGAATGGCTGAGTATGGATTGCTGAGTATGGATTGTTGAGTATGGATAACTGAGTATGGATGGCTCAGTATGGATTGCTGAGTATGGATTGCTGAGTATGGCTGGATTGCTGAGTATGGCTGAATTGCTGAGTATAGATTGATTGCTGAGTATGGATTGATTGCTGAGTATAGATTGGTTGCTGAGTATGGCTGGAGTGCTGAGTATGGATTGATTGCTGAGTATGGCTGGATTGCTGAGGATGGCTGGCTGAGTGGCACAGAATGGGCACAGAGCAGCGCTGTGGGCACTACATATCCAGCCCACAGTGCTGCTGCATCCGATCTCTCCCCTCTCCTCTCTCACTGTACCGATTGGTACGGAGAGGGGAGAAATATGCCGGCCATGCACTGGCTTGTTTACATTTGACGGAGTGATCACATGGTAAAAGGCCACTGTCAGCGGCTGTTTACCGCGATCCGTGATGCGGACTCGGTGGCCACAGATATTCCCGGGTGATTCTGGGAGGACGTCGTTGTACACCCTCCCAGAATTAACAAACCATGCTGTAGCCATCATTCGGCTATGGACTGGTTGTTAAGTGGTTAAACTGACTCCATCTGCAGATTGAAGTTCATCCCTTTGATCTGTAGATGAAGAAACAGAAAGATACAAAAAGAATCAATGTTTCTTTTTACCTTTCTGTTTCAGTGGCTGAGCAATGTTGTTGACAAACATTACCTGGCTGCTTTTTTTTTTGGCAGCTCCAATTGCCTTGGTTTACACTTCAGCTGTCAACAGGGGAACCCCACTGACAGCTAAATGAGTCATTTGTTGGTAAGGACGCAGCGGCTCCGCTCTTTAACAACTGATAATTGTCGGCTTTTATTTTTTTTTTTACATTTCAGCTGTCTGTGGGGCAATCCTGCTGACAGCTGAAAGAACCAAGCCTAAAAGTATTGGTTTCAGGTACCGATACTTGTGCAAATACTTAGTATTTATAATACCAGTATCAGTATTGGTGCAACCCTATTGGGAATGATGGACATGTCAGAGTAAAACAACTGAAACATTTAGCAACAGGAAATGGGACAATGGCACCTTGATCCAGAAGACTTGAGGGGGACATTGAGGCAGTAAAAAAATTAAATCAACTACTCCCAACAGGAAAAAGACTTGGAAGTCAGTCCCTTAGATTTCTCCTCTGAGAAAAATGGGTGCTCTTTCCATTCGTAGTATTATTCTTTACAATAATATTAAGAGCCAACGTGAAGAGGCATTGTCCTTTGAAGGCCACGTGGATCTAATGCTTTGTGAAAAAAGGTTCTGCAGTCCAGCACTTGAACCAATGAGCCATACACATAAGTCCCAACATAAGACACATGCAAGAGTAGATGGGGGGCTTTGAGCAGACTGTGGTGGGTTGTGTAGGATTGGTCAAGGATCTAAAGCTATACCGGAAGGCCCCGTTTCCGTACCAAAATAAACTCCACAAATCCAAAATTATCTAGGTTCACTGACACCTACACTCTTCACAAAATGAACGATGATCCCTGTAGCTGAGGCTCCCAACAAGGCCACAATCTAAATACAGAAGAAATCCCTAAGTGCCCATCACAAAGAATGAAGCTACACGGCCAGCTACTTATGGTATAATTTGAAAGAATAAGACAGCAGCGCTATTAGTAACTATTCACCTCTAAAAATATGTGATATAAAGTGCTAAGTGCTAGTGCTAAATAATAGATAAATCTATCTGTTTGGATATTTCTACCTCAAATGATGTGATATGCGTTATACAAATTAATATGGCTACAATCAATCTCAAATACCATGCACAAATACAATATATAAATTATTTGAAAATAAACACCATAAATATCAATATGAAAAATTGTGAAAAAAATGAAAAAGTGCAAAAAATGTTTTAATATAAGAATATAAAAAAACAAATAAATAAAAAAATAAAACAATGATCTACAAATCAATAATCAAAAATTGCACTGTTCCTGTATCTTTGTGAATCCAAAACAATTAGTGTCTTTAGTGTATCAAGGTGAAATATAAATATATATAAAAAACACACAAGTGTCTCTGTTCTTCTGTGTAGCTACTCCATTATTCCAAAATGCTGTGATCCATAATTGATAGTACTAAAATGACTCACCGAAATTGAAGGCTGGTAGATTCTAACCAGTATTAGCATATATCCTTAGAATGGCTTTTTGCTCCACTGTCGATCCGACCCACAATTGGATATCTCTCAGCTAGATCATTGTTTTTCATTTATATACGGTATATATATATATTTTTTTATATACTTATGCTCAACAATTTTTGCACATATAGTAACTTGGTGTAAAGTTACTCACTGTCAGGTCATTACAGAAAACAAGGGGCACTATTTATGTCTTGAGGAAAAGAGATTTAACCTCCACATATGGAAAGGCTCCTTCACAGTAAGAGCTCTGAAAAGGTAAAATAGGCTCCCCCAAGAACTTGTTCTGGCTAGTGTGATGTACGCGGTTATCAGATCACTGCCCTCTTCACTCGCAGGTGACAGAGGACCACTCAAGCTCACTCCGCGCTTGTCACTAACGTAACAACACCACTCTCAGCTGCTTCCCGCACAAAGATTCTCAAGCTTGCAGGACCACCATCTAAATGCCAGCAGTCTGAGAGCGAATGTCACGGGGCTAATTTAAGCAACTAACCCTTTCACTGCTACCACCTCTTCTTTGGACCGAGCAAGAGGAACTCGAGATTTTAGCAATACCAATTACGATTTTAGAATAACCACCTGTAACACACACTGTCACCACAGACAGGGATATTCAGATTAGTTATCCTAAATAGTAGCGCTCTTCAAAGGAACAGGTTTGTTATAGCTTGCACTAAGAGCTTTAGGGACAAGATTAACACTTTTCAAAATAAGGTTTAATAATGAAAAGGTCAAAATTGGTGCAGATAATAATATTTACAGAAAATGGTGTTACAAAGCAATTAGAGACATAATATACAGCAGCAAAGACAGAATGGAAGGGGAAAAACTTACTTGCATTTAAATGTCCGTGATTAATCAGAGATTCATTGAGTGCACAGGTTCTCGGATGTTCGTTCTTTGATGGTAAGGTGAGAACTCGACACTGTCTGGTCTATTCCCTTTTTCTCTGAAGGCCAAGGGGTGAGGCCATATGTCCCTGACCACTCACATGGGTAAGGAGGGTCTGTGGGCTGTCCAGGCCGAACCGCGGAATAACAACCCTCCTTGATATGCAATTTGCAGTATAAAAATCATATCTTGGGAGGGGAGCACCGTGCAGCCCCAACATTAAGGAATTCAAGCTCAGCATGCACAGTGCATTAAAATAAGTCTAAACACAACAGACTTGTCACTCTCCGTTACCCTGGGAAGAGGAGAAACTAGCAGTGGTTTCCCGTATGATCTAAGTGATCGACGTTTGGATTAGTTTTATTCGGTATGAATTTCCGCATTCAAATATATACTTTTTATTAAGATGTTTAGTTTCTATCTGGAGTTATGACATGTGGGTAAATTTCTTACCTTTAAGATTGACTGAGGGTCTCTGGAATGTCACAGCTGCCTGAGGGAGGGGGTTTATGGCCCTTATTATCTCAGGCAGCCTGTGCTGTGTCTTAATGGATCTGATTTATTGGTTTATGATCAGGCTTGCCAAAGCACCTCCAGACCTATTGGAGCCTGTTAGGAATTCCTAAGTTGATGGGAGGGGGGACAACTCACAAAATGGGTGCTAGTTTTCATGTGTCCTGCACGTGTTATCATTACAGCCAGCTCTTTAGATTGTTTAAAAAAGAGCTGGATACATTCCTGCATGCAAAAAATATAACTGGATATTAACATTTATAACCAGAGATTGTTGATCCAGAAAATATCTAATTGCTCTTTGGCAAACACTTTTGTGAAGCATAATAGAGGAGCATTTTTCCAAGTAGGTGATGGACAAGAGAAGGAAGTGCAAAAAATACCCCACTTTTATCTGATGCGGCTTTCTGTTAATTAATGATTTGGTGGGTTTTAAATGGGTTTCAGGTTGTAAACTAAATCTTTGGTATTATTAAGGTGTTCTATCTCCTCTCCCTCTTCCCGTCTTGGTCTCCGTTATGTCTCTTCACCATCTGGGACAGTGCTGACGGCCTCCTCCTGATGCGTGTTGGTTATGTTTTATCATGTATTTGTTGATGCTACATAAAGCTATCTTCAGTTCTGAAGAAGCGTAAAATCTGCAAAACCCATAATTTTTTTACAAGTATTAAATGTTCATTCCAGATATTTTTGGGGTAAGCAATGGAAATCCCTTTTTTCATAGTTCCTAGCTGAGAAAATACCCTCCTTAAACCTATTGAGATGTGGAACATTTACCTAGGCCTGGAAATCAGGAAGTGACTAAGCAAATGTAAAAATAATACTTAAAAAAGGAAAAAAGGTTTACTCTATTTTCCTATCAACTTACTAATGCCTGCAGCATAAGGATTAAAAATAGTCAATGTCGCTTGAGAGGGTTAGCTTAATTCAGGGGTGCCCAACTTTTTGAAGAGCGAGGGCCACTTTAGCGACTTGGCAGCTGGTCGTGGGCCACAATGAGCAGAGCAGGCAGATGATAGGTCTGTGTCCACTCTGCATATGCAGAGCAGACAGGGACACAGCCCGCTCCACTCTATGGGCCCTCCGATCCGCCAAGACAGAAGGGGACAGATTCCCTTCTGTTTTTTTAAGCAGATCGGATTGGAGATAGGCGGACCCGATTGGACCGATCATGTAAAAGGGGCCCAAGGCTGCTTTCACACTGATGCAATGCGGTTTACCCACACCTCAACTGGCTTCAGTCTTCACTTCTTCCCCTGGATTCCTGCAGGTATCGCTGGCTGCTGCTGTTTCCCAGGCGGGTATGGCTGGTGGCTGCTGCTGGCTGTCCTTCAGGGCAGGTACTGCTGGTGGGTCCTGCTGGCTGGTACTGGTGGGTACTGCTGGCTGGTACTGGCAAGTACTGCTGGTTGGTACTGGTGGGTACTGCTGGCTGGTACTTCTGGGTACTGGTGGGTATTGCTGGCTAATATTGTTGGGTACTGGAGGTTGGTACTTCTGGGTACTGCAGGCTGGTACTTCTGGGTACTGCTGGCTGGTACTGGTGAGTACTGCTGGCTGGAAATGGTGAGTACTGCTGGCTGGTACTTCTGGGTACTGGTGGGTATTGCTGGCACTGCTGGGTACTAGTGGCTGGTAGGTACTTCTGAGTACTGGTGGGTACTGCTGGCTGGTACTTCTGGGTACTGGTGGCATGTACTTCTGGGTACTGCTAGCTTGTACTGCTGGGTACTACTGGCTGGTAGTGGTGGTCGGTACTTGTGGGTACTGCTGGCTGATACTGCTGAGTACTGGTGGCTGATACTTGTGGGTACTGCTGGCTGGTACTGCTGGGTACTGGTGACTGGTACTTCTGGGTACTGCTGGCTGGTACTTCTGGGTACTGCTAGCTGGTACTGCTGGGTACTTCTGCCTGGTACTTCTGGGTACTGCTGGCTGGTACTTGTGTGTACTGCTGGCTGTTACTGCTGGGTTCTTGTGGCTGGTACTGATGGGTACTGGTGGCTGGTACTTCTGGGTACTGGTGGGTATTGCTGGCTGGCACTGTTGGGTACTGGAGGCTGGTACTTCTGGGTACTAGCTGGTACTACTGGGTACTGCTGGCTGGTACTGATGAGCACTGCTGGCTAGTACTGGTGGCTGGTACTTCTGGGAAATGGTGGTTATTGCTGGCCGGTACTGCTGGGTACTGGTACTGCTGTTTCATACTGCTGGGTACTGGTGGCTGGTACTTCTAGGTACTGGTGGCTGGCACTGCTGGGTACTGGTGACTGGTACTTCTGAGTACTGGTGGGTACTGCTGGCTGGTAGTGGTGGCTGGTACTTCTGGGTACTGGTGGCTGGTACTTCTACGTACTGGTGACTGGTACTTCTGGGTACTGAAAGCTGGTACTGCTGGCTGGTAGTGGTGGCCGGTACTTCTGGGTACTGCTGGCTGGTACTTGTGTGTACTGCTGGGTACTGGTGGCTGGTACTTCTGGGTACTGGTGGCTGGTACTTCGTGGGTACTGGTGGGTATTGCTGGCTGGTTCTTGATTCCCCCACACAAACCATCAGTGTGACAGGAATGGCGCTGGAGGAAGCATGCAGCTGCAGTGGAGAGCAGAGCCGAAGCTTCCTGTATCACTCCTGTCACAGGCAGAGCACATTTGATATCACTCCGCCTGTGAAGGAGCCGGTGCTATACAGGAAGCTTCAGCTCTGCTTCCACTAACGCCAGCTCTGTTCTTCACACTGACGCTCGGGGATGGCGGGTCGGTAACCCGCAATCTGGGTTTGCCGATCTGCCATCCCAGATCAGGAGGCGCGGGCCACCTCAGAGGATGCCACGGGCCATATGTGGCCCACGGACTAGTGGTTGGGCACCCATGGCTTAATTACTCTATCACAATAATTTGCACAGCTGTTTATCGAACGCAAATTTTCAGGAAAAGAAAATTTGCGGGGCATCCTGCTATGAATCCGCAAGCTGTCACAGCCAGGTGCCCACAGTTGAAATGCTGGCACCAGGGAGAGAAGGGACAGCTCAGGCAAGCACATCGCAGGATTCTAGTACAAGGGAGTGAATGTTTATTCAAAGTTAGCAGCTACAGTAGCTGCTGACTTTTAATAACAAAAACCTCCTCTTTAAGGTGCAACCAACCACTGCCTTCCATAATGTGGTGATGGTTGCATGGGAACAAGAAGAGGCGGATGCATCGGTGGCAGTAACCAAGTGTCAGGGCTGGGCTCTCAGCCCTCCCTTCTCAGTGGTCATCATTCCACAGTGACTCATATGGTAATCATTTCCTGCTCATCAGTCCAGCCTACAGCCAGCCCTTTCTGGCTATTTAAACTGCCTAGTTCATTCCTTCGGTGCCTTCACATTTGTCACATTTGTCAAACATATCTACAGACTCTCTGCTGTGTTCCTGTTGAAGACTTGCCTGGCTGATGTCCCTTCTGGTTCCCGATCCTGTCTGCTGCCTCCAACTATGCTGATCTTTGGCTTCCTGATTTACTGGCTTGATCTGACTACCTGCTTTGGCTACTGTTAGGGAAGTCTGGCCACCTTTCTGGACATTTTACCGTTGTGGGCGCGTTCTCGCGCGTACGCCCGTGCTCATTCATGCGCTATTTAGGCTGCCTGCACCTGTCAGCAAGTGCTGTCCGTTCTACAGCGTCTGAGTACCTGTGAGCATCAGCTCTGTTCCTGACCTGTTCCTGTGTGTGTTCCTGTTTCCCTGATCCGACCCGGCTTGCTCTGACCCACTGATTGTCTGCCTGCACCAACCCCGGCTATCCACGACCATCCGATTGTCTGACCCCTCGGTACTACTGCTGCCAGTCTGTTAACGAACCTCTGCTTGGACTTTAACCTCTCTCTTGCCTGATCCCTTGTACAGCACCGCCCGCCAGTTACCAACCCAGCCTGCACGACCATCTGGAACCTCACATCACCATCAGTGGCCATCCATCCCTCGTGCCATCCGGCACTCTGGGACTTCCTGTTTACATTACCAGGGGTCCCCGAATCGGGTGTGTAATAGCGGTTGTTCCCTGCATAAGACAGACTCCACCACCAGGACCGTGACAGTAACGGACAGCCATGTCCGAGTCTGCACAGGGAACACCCTCACCCATGGACGAGCTGTGCGTCCATTTGGCCGGGCTCACGCAAGCCATGAAAAACCTACAGGAAGGCTATACCCGGCTGGAGGGAGAAGAGCGAGAAATGCGTGAGCTCTCCGCCCCCTCTGCATCGGGAGGCGGAGCGGCCGCAGCCTGTACCATCGTGGCGCTTCCATCTGAACCCAAGGTCCCCTTGCCCGGCAAGTTTGCGGGGGATCGGAGTAAGTTCAGGTCCTTCCGCAGTGCATGTGAGCTCTACTTCGGGTTACAGCCACGCACCTTTTCATTGGAAGTTACTAAGGTGGGCCTGGTGATCTCCCTGCTGCAGGGGGAGCCTCAGACCTGGGCCTATCGACTCTGGGAACAAAGAGCACCCGAAGTGCTGACCCTGAAAGATTTCTTTGATGCCATGGCCTGATTATATCAGGACCCTCACCTTACACCTGCAGCAGGGTCTGCGCACTGCAGAAGACTATGTGGCCGAGTTCAGCCGTTGGAGTGCTGACACTGCCTGGAATGATGCGACACTCTGTTATCAATTCCGCCTAGGCCTGTCGGAGCCACTTAAGGATGAGCTTGTTGGGGTGCCTGCGACCCTAGAGGCCTTGATAAACTTGGCCATTCAAATCGTCCGGAGGCTCAGGGAACGCCGGGCAGAGTGTGCTGCTGGCACATCCACCGCTCCACACCTGACCTAGATGATGCCCCGGGTCCCTAGTCATGTGGCTCCCGCACCAGCTCCAGTTACACCAGCAGACCAACCTGAACCCATGCAGATCGGCCTCCTGCGCCCGTCTCTCACCCCAGAGGAGAGACAGCGGCGCCGGGTGTTAAACCTATGTCTTTACTGTGGAGAGCCCAGACACATGGTGAGGACCTGCCCTGCCAAAGCCGGTAAGTGGCACCATCCGAATAACCAGGATGTAGCACCTATCAACCGTAATGTGTCTCACTTGACTCTCCTTATCTCTTTACAGTTGCCCGGAGGGAGTATCCAAGTTCCGGCAATCATTGATTCGGGGGCTTGTAGCTGCTTTGTATACCAGGCCTTTGCAATACTACATCAGATGCCCCTGCGCCCCAAGGCGCACAAAATGACTGTTCGCCTGGCTGATGGGACGGCCATTAAATCCGGCCAGGTCACCTTGGAAACCCATCCGATCCCTGTCTCTACTACAGAGGGACACCAGGAGCTACTTATACTTGATGTCATCGCTTCACCTCTGTTCCCCATCATCTTGGGGCTGCCTTGGCTCCGGGCACACAGCGCCAACATAAACTGGTCCTCAGGACATGTCCAATTTCCGTCTCCTTACTGTGCACAACACTGCCTGCTTCCATCCCAGAATGTAGGCCACTCACTCCTGAGTGTAGACTCTGATTCTGACCCAGAAACTCGTCAAGCGGTACCCTCTGTGTACCATGAATATCTTGATGTCTTCAATAAAAAGGGGCGGATCAATTACCACCTAATAGAGCCTATGACTGCCCCATAGAGCTACTGCCTGGGACCGAGGTCCCTTTCGGACGCATCTACCCACTGTCTAATCTCGAGTTAATGGCCCTGAAGGCTTATTTAGACGAGAATCTGGCCAAGGGGTTTATCAGACCCTCTACATCTCCCGCCGGGGCAGGCATTTTCTTTGTGGAAAAAAAGGACCATACCCTGCGCCCGTGTATTGATTATAGAGAGCTGAACCGGATCACAGTCAAGAAGCGCTACCCCTTCCGCTTGTTCCTGAACTTTTCCAAAGGCTCAGTTCAGCCACTGTGTTCACTAAACTGGATCTGCGAGGGGCCAACAACCTGATTCGCATCAGGGAGGGTGACGAGTGGAAGACCGCCTTTCGGACTCGTTTCGGCCATTACGAGTATCTCGTCGTGCCCTTTGGCGCAATGCTCCAGCTACCTTCCAGCATCTCGTTAATGATGTGTTCTGCGACTACCTGGGCATCTTCGTCATAATCTACTTGGATGACATTTTAATTTTCTCTTCATCTCTGGAAGAGCACCGCCAGCATGTCAGCTGTGTCCTTAGCCGATTGTGGCAACACAGACTTTATGCTAAAGCCGAGAAATGTGCCTTTGAGTGCTCAAGCATCCCCTTTCTTGGACTGATCCTATCTGTCACAGGGGTTACCATGGACCCTCAGAAGGTCACAGCTATTTTGGACTGGCCGGCACCTGGGAATAAGAAAGGGGTCCAACGAGTCTTTGGATTCGCTAATTTTTACAGGAGGTTCATTAAGGGATTCTCGGCAATTATCGCACCCATCACCCAACTTACAAAACAGGGTCAGCGGTTCCACTGGCCATCTGAGGCGTAAGACGCCTTCCACGCCCTTAAGAAACTTTTCACCACAGCACCTATTTTAAAGCACCCGGATGCAACCCTGCCTTATGTCCTGGAGGTGGATGCCTTGGAGATGGCTGTGGGAGCGGTCCTTTCCCAGAGACGGGGAGCAAAGGCACTCCTCCCTCCGGTAGCCTTCTTCTCCTGCAAGTTCTCTGCTCCTGAGAGGAATTATGATGTTGGGGACAGGGAGTTGTTGGCCATCAAGGCCGTGCTGGAGGAATGGCGCTACCTACTGTAGGGTGCCCAGCATCCCATTCTGATATATATACGGACCACAAAAATCTGGAGTACCTCCGCACGGCCAAAAGACTCAGACCCCGCCAGGCCCTCTGGGCGCTGTTCTTCTCCAGTTTTCAGTTTCACCTGACATACCGCCCAGGGGCTAAGAACAGTAAGCCTAATGCGCTTTCACGCATGTATTTGGAACCTGGAACACCTGCTCCTCCAGACACCGTCCTCCAACCTAGAAATTTTCTGCTCACTCAGGACGACTTGCTCTCGCAGATCCGGAGATCTTCTGCCTGCTCATCAGCATCACCTGGCCAAGGGCTGACCTGGAAGGATGGTCTCTGGTGGCATCATAACCAAATCTATGTCCCCAAGGAGCTACATCCTGTGATTCTAAGATTTCACCATGACCACAAACTTGCCGGGCACTTCGGGACCCGGAAAACCACTGAACTGGTGCTACGCTCTTTTTGGTGGCCGCTGCTGTCTGAAGATTGTCTGGCTTATGTTCGCTCCTGTTCTACTTGTGCCAGAAACAAGACGGACTAGACCAAGGAATGGGGGCTCTTGAAACCTCTTCCTATACCTTGGTCTATACCGGCCTTGGTCAAAGATTTTAATGGATTTTATAGTAGAGCTACGCCCAGCCAAAGGGCACACCACAATCTTCGTGGTTGTGGACAAACTCACAAAGATGGCTCACTTCCTTCCGATGAAGGGCACCCCCACCACAAGAGAAACCTCAGAGATCTTTATTAAGGAAATTATCCGGCTGCATGGCGTCCCAGAGAACATTGTCTCCGATCGGGGGGTTCAGTTCACTTCTCGGTTCTGGAGAGCTCTCTGTGCGGCTCTGGAAATTGACCTGTCCTTCTCCACTGCTTACCACCCTCAAACCAACGGCCAGACTGAGAGGACAAACCAAACCTTGGAGCAATACCTCTGTTGTTTTTCTGCATACTCCCAAGATGACTGGTGCACACTGCTCCCTTTGGCGGAATTCGCCTATAACAACTCAGTTCATTCTGCGGCCAAACAATCACCCTTCTGGGCCAATTATGGATTCCACCCTACCATGCTTCCCAGTCTGGCAAGTGAGGGCGCGGTACCAGCGGCACACGAAACAGTTCAGTTTTTCAGGGCTAATTGGAAACTCTTGCATGAAACACTTGCCAAGTCGCAAGAAGTTACTAAGGCAGCTTACGACAGGAAAAAACGGGGTGAACTCAATTTCCTACCTGGTGACAAGACTTGGTTGTCAACAAAAACTTGAAATTATCCTGCCCATCTAAAAAGCTGGGCCCACGATTTATTGGCCCCTTCTCGGTTAAAAGGAAGGTCAACCAGGTCTCCTATGAGCTAGAGCTCCCACCGTCTCTACGGATACACCCGGTGTTCCATGTGTCCTTACTGAAACCGGTGGCCCCGGACCCCTTCCCCAATAGAGCTATAGCTCCCCCGGCCCCTGTTATGGTCGATGGAGCAGAAGAATTTGAGGTCGAAGCAATACTCGACTGCAGGAAGAGGGGTGGCGGGGTCCAGTACTTGGTGAAGTGGAAAGGCTATGGGCCGGAAGAAAGCTCATGGGAGCCCAAAGCTAACCTCCATGCCAACGACTGTATCCAAACCTTTAAGGATAACAATCCCACCAAGCTGGCCAAGTTGGGCACCCGGAGGCTGCCCCTTGGGGGGGGGGCAGTGTTAGGGAAGTCTGGCCATCTTTCTGGACATTTACCGTTCGCATGCGGTCACGCGCATCCGCGCCGGAAACGGCACCACACAGCGCTGTTTAGGCTGCCTGCACCTGTCAGCAAGTGCTACAGTGTCTGGGTACCTGTGAGCATCAGCTCTGTTCCTGTGACCTATTCCTGTGTGTGTTCCTGTTTCCCTGATCCGACCCGGCTTGCTCTGACCCGCTGATTGTCTGCCTGCACCGACCCCGGCTATCCACGACCATCCGATTGTCTGACCCCTCAGTACTTCTGCTGCCAGTCTGTTAACAAACCTCTGCTTGGACTTTGACCTCTCTCTTGCCTGATCCCTTGTACCGCACCGCCCACCAGTTACCGACCCAGCCTGCACGACCATCCTTCTGCCTGCACCACCATCTGGAACCTCACATCACCACCAGTGACCATCCAGCCCTCGTGCCATCCCGCACTCTGGGACTTCCTGTTTACACTACCAGGGGTCCCCGAATCAGGCGTGTAAGAGCGGTTGTTCCCTGCATAAGACAGACTCCACCACCAGGACCGTGACAGCTACTGTACCCTGACTATGTTTTGACTACGTTTACTATTTGTACCATTTTTACCATTATAGTAAAAGGTGTGATTTTAACAGCATTTTCTGTCTCAGTTTGATTCATGGTTCCTGACACCAAGAAGTTTGAACCTGCATAGCTCAAGGAGGAGGCCCTGGCACCTTCACCACTGTCAGCCATGCAAACCCTGCTGACCAAACTAGATCAGGATGTGGCCGTTGTGAAACTGGAGACAGCCTCCTCTAAAAAGGACTCATCCCAACCCCATAGGGGAGAGAATCAGTTGCGCAGGGACCCTGACAAGGACCAAAAATGCTGACAGTGCAGTCGTTAGGGACACATATCCAAAAACTGTGAGCAGTTTGGAGTCAGAAACCCATCCAGGCTGTCGTTAAATTACTAACTTCTAGGGCAGAGGGAAACCCCTGGGACAGACGATTTATAGTCCCAATAGGTCTGAAAGTATGGTTGCTCCAAGCCCAGTGGTTTCGGCCCTAGTCAATGGGCAAGAGGTTCTATGTTTGACTGACACTGGATCAGAGGTGACCATCATGGAATATGACTTCTATGAGCAAAGCATGGAAACAATTGGACCACTGTTGGCCATCCATCCGAGCGGCCAATAATCTACCCAACCTGGTTAAAGGCATCACCTGGGTAAAGATTTAAATCAAGGCCCAGGTGGTGGAGTGGGTCGGAGTAGTCGCTACCTGCAGCCCAGTTAACCCCGCAGTGCTCCATGGTGCTGGGCCTGAATGTTTTTAAGGACCTAGATTTACCCCACCTGCTATCCGAATACTGTATGAACATTCGGGCTAGCAAGCCTGTAGCTGCGGCCTGCGGGCATTATGGCTCAGGGTACTCCAGGATTACAAAACCCAATGCAGAGCAACAAAGTGGCAGGTGGGGGTGTTCCGCACACCCCTAAAGCAAAAGTTAATCTTAGCATCCCTGCAAGAGGTTGTTTGGTCTTTCCCAGTGGGGGCCCACAGGAAGCTACAGGGGGCCACCATTTTGGTAGAACCCCACAGGGAAACTTTGACACCAGGGAAATG
Organism: Glandirana rugosa; assembly: GCA_018402905.1. Classification (NCBI taxonomy): domain Eukaryota; kingdom Metazoa; phylum Chordata; class Amphibia; order Anura; family Ranidae; genus Glandirana; species Glandirana rugosa. The sequence goes on along the minus strand of BLSH010321501.1, from coordinate 1,149,855 downwards.
ATTTAATGTGCCATACCGCATCTAAGGTTTACTGTAGAAGAGTGTTGGTACAGCTCGTCAATATAGGGAAAACTCTCATCTCACTGCCCTGACTTGTCGCCTTTGCTGACCTATACAACGTACCCTGTTAGCACATCTCAGAAGCCCAACCAGGGGTGGAAACGGTATGCACCCCCTTACAGGCTGCTATGGCTTCTTGGAATGAGACCCAATATGAGTCCTTAATGGCCTTTGGACAAGCTTCTCCAACTTGGACCTGGCCAGTGGCTATTCCACTATGGGGCCAAGATCGAGAGAAGACCGCCTTTATCACACCCCCAGGACTGTTTGAGTTTTATTGCATGCCTCAGCATCGCAATATGGACTTAAACTCAAGCCCAGCAAGTGCCATCTGATGAATCAAAAGATATAGTACCTGGGGCATGTGGTTGATGCCAGAGGTGTATCCACAGACCCGAGGAAAGTACATGCTGTCCAGGATTGGCACTTAACCAAAAAAAAAAGGAGTTATGCTCCTTCCTGGGTCTAGTGGGGTATTACCGGCAGTTTATCCTGAAGTTCGCCCAGATAGCCGCCCCCCCCCCCCCTTTACCCAGCTGTTGTGTGGGCATAGTACCCAAGCCCAATTGCATGAACCTCAGGAGCAGGCCTTTTAAATGCTTAATCAGAGATTGACTCCTGCCCCATTACTGGCTTCCTCAGACACCTAGCCAATCTGGGTGTACAAAGAAGGCCAGGAGAGGGTGATTGTGTATGCCAGCAGGCACCTATGGAGAGAGAAAAACCCACACAACTACAGGTCCTTCAAGCTTGAGTTATTCACCCTGGTCTGGGCTATCACTGAACAATTCATGGAGTACCTCACAGGAGCTGACATCGAAGTCTTTATGGATAACAACCCCCTGGCCTACTTGGAAACTGCAAAACTGGGGGCACTTGAGCAGAGATTGGCAGCCCACCTTCTACAGTTTAAACTAAAGATCCTCTATCGGCCAGGAAAGCTTAATGGGCTCTGTCCCGATTTCCAGTGGAAAACCCAGGGGACGACGTGGTCTCTAATCAGGAGGACATAAAGGTCATCCCTGTTCTACCAAGGCCAGCCATTCTTCGCACCATCAAAAATCTGGAAACAAACCCACAGGGCAAGGCTGCTGAATTGTAAGGGCGAGAAGAGTAGGTGCAGATTTAGCAAACAACTCCAGATTTGATAAAGGTGCAACGCTACCTCTCCCAGAAATAAAAAAATCCCACTTCTCGAGAGTGTCACAAGCTGTCCCCTGTTGCCCAGGCCATCCTAAGGCTATGGGATTGGCTGGAACTGCAGGACAAGATACTCTGCCATTAGGCACATATCCCAACCAAACAACAGGATATCCTGCAAGTTGTGGTCCCCCAGTTGCATATCTTGCAAATCTGTCAGGTGTTTCACGCTATTGGCAGCCATTTCGGGATAGATCAGACTGAGTCTCTAGTTCAGACATATTTTTTCAACCCCTACTTGTCCAACTGGGTACACAAAGCCTGCCGGGAGTGCGAAAGTTGTACCGTGCACCAGGTTCCACTGGGAAATACAACCCCCATGACAATCACCACCTCCAAACCTTTTGAATTAGTGACCATGGACTTCTTGATGATCTCCAGCGCACTCTCTGGGTTTCAGTACAGGCTGGTCTTCATTGATCACTTCACCAAGTTTGCTTTGGTAGTGCCTACACAGGGTCAGACACCCACCACCACTGCAAAACTTTTCTGGCAGAACATTGGATTCCGTTGGATCAAGGCCTGAAGTTTGAGTCCTTGATAATGACTGAACTCTGTCATTAGAAAGTCCCACACCACCCTCTGTAAGGATGCTCATAATAAAGGGGGGAGGGTATTTACAAGACACTTACAACCCCCTATCATCCCTAAGGCAATGGTGCCTGCGTGCACTCTGTTGGGAGTGCTGAGTACTCCAGAGGTAAGTTACCAGGAATGATGGCACCAACATGTCGGAGCCCTGGTGTTGGCCTATAAAGACACCGTCCCCCAGCCACATGACCTCTTTTTAATGTTTGGTCAGTACGGGGGAATATCTGTGGATCTCTTTTTGGAAACATTGAAAAACCTCCCACCCTAAGCACTCAGTTCTTGGGAACAGATGCAGAAGGTATAACTAAGCTCCATTTCATGCTGAATAAACTAAATTATTAATGTATCTTAACCATTTCCCGTCTGAGCCATTTCTGGCACTCCTCAGAACCACCAAACATTATATATGTTTTTTTAGAAGAGACTCTAGGGAATAAAATGGCAATCATTGCAACTTTTTATGTCACAGTATTTGCGCAGGAATTTTTCAATCGCTTTTTTTTGGAAGAAAAACAGTTTCATGAATAAAAAAAAAACAGTAAAGTTAGCCCAATTTTTTGTATATTATAAAAGATGATGTTACTCCGAGTAAATTGATACCTAACATGTCATGCTTTAAAAATGCGAACACGCGTGGAATTGCGCCAAACTTTGGTACTTAAAAATCTCCATAGGCCACATTTTATATTTTTTTACAGGGTACATGTTTAGAGTTACAGAGTAGGTCTAGTGCTAGAATTATTTCTCTTGCTCTAACGCATGCGGCGATACCTCACATGTGTGATTTGAACGCCGTTTACATATGTGGGCGCGACTTACATATGCGTTTGTTTCTGTGCGCAAGTTTTTTTTTATTGTTTATTTTATCTTATTATTTTTACATTGTCTCTTTAACACCTTCACCCCAGAAGGATTCCTATGTTAGGACCAGAGCACTTTTTGTGATTCAGCACTACGTCGCTTTAACTGACAATTGCGCGGTCGTGCGACGTTGTACCCAAACAAAATTTACGTCCTTTTTTTCCCACAAATAGAGCTTTCTTTTGGTGGTATTTGATCACCTCTGCGTCATTTCTGATTACCACTATAAACAAAAAAAGAGCGACAATTTTGCAAAAAAAAAACAATATTTCTTACTTTTTGCTAAATTACAAATCCAAAAAAATATATATAAAAAAAACAAATGTATTCACTGGTTTTGGCCGATTTATATTCTTCCTCATATTTTTGGTAAAAAAAAAAAAAAATGCCGTTTATTGATTGGTTTGCGCAAAAGTTGCCACGTTTATAAACCATGAGAATTAATTTCTGGTGTTTTTACATTTTTTTTTTTTTTTTTTACTGGTAATGGCGGCAATATGCCATTTTTATCGGGACTGCAATATTGGGGCATTTCGGACATTTTTGACACTTTTTTGGGACTAATGACACTTATAGAGCGATCAGAAATCCACTGATTACTGTATAAATGTCATTAGCAGTGAAGGGGTTAACCCAGGGGGGCGCTCTAGGTGTCAACTGTGTTCCCTGGGCGTGTTCTAACTGTGAGGGGGCTGGGCTGTCAGGAGCATGAGAAATCTAACTGCTGCTTGATAGAGCGGGGAACCGCCGTGTTTACATTGGCGGTTCCCCATTTTTCTCTTGTGGCCAGCAATCGCGGCTCACCGGCGGACATCGGGTCCACCCGAACCGTGGGCACACTCCTGCAGAGGGAATAGTGTGTGACAGGTGCTCTTTATGGAGAGATATGGGGTCAATAAAACCCCACATCTCTCCTCCAAGCTGGAAAGAGCGAAATGAAAAAAAAAAATAACTCTCTCGGTCTCTCCAGCCGTATCCACGGCTTTGTTTACTAAAGCCGGCCTGGACGTGACGTCATAATGACACGCCCGGGTCTCCGAGGGTCATGGAGATGACTGGTGACCAGATGGGATGACCAGGAGAAGCACCAGGGGGCGGCGAGGGGGGGGGGGACGTCCCCTCTCGCCGTCTATAAGAACGATCAAGCGGCTGAACTGCAACTATGATCATTCTTATGGTGCAGGGAATCACCGGCCGGAAAGAATGATATCTTAATCATGCCGGCAGTTGCCAACATCATTCAGATATCACCACTCAAAGTCCAGGACGTCCATGTACGTACCTTGGGCATGAAGTGGTTAAATAGATAACTATCTTTAGATAGATTTTTACTCCAAAAGCATTTTATTAAAATAAATTTAATTAAAAAAAAAATCAGATTTAAATAAAAAAAAAAAAATTTGATTTGTATCCACCTTGGTAAATTGTAAATGCTTTTAATGCGTCACCTATGGAGATTTTTAGGTACTGTATGTAGCCAATAGCCCCCTTAGGGGTGACTGGTTGTTGTGGTTCACCTGATCACATTGCCCTCAATCACACTTTTCCGCACATCCGGAGACACAGAACAAGCTGCCCAAAAATTGACCAGTTCTGTATATGGGAGCACTATATACACCTCCGTATATACACTTATTTTATTTATTTATTTTTACAGCACTCACCTCCTCTTTCTGGCTAGTTATGCAGAGTGGGCTGAATACAGACATGATTCAGTCATGCACTGAGAATACGATGCGGAAGAGAGAGGCAGCCTTACTCTGTAACATAACTTTCCTCGGCGCTCGTTCTCCTGCTCTTTTCTTCCCTCGCTCTCCACCCTGTCTGCTGCCATGAGGAATCTAGACGGAGAGCGGGGGAAGGAAAGAGCAGGAGAACGAGCAGCGAGGAAAGTTATGTTACAGAGTGTGGCTGTCTCTGTCTTCCGGATCGTATTCTCAATGCATGACTGAATCATGTCTGTATTTACCCTGGCCCGCACTGCACAACTAGCTAGAGAGAGGAGGTGAGTGCTGTGGGGGAGGGGGGACCTGAGAAGGGAGGACCAGAAGGAGCATGTAGGGGACCTGAGAAGGGGGGGCAAGAAGGAGCATGTGGGGGACCCGAGAAGACAGGGGACCAGAAGGAGCATGTAGGGTGACCCGAAAAGGGGGGCAGAAGGAGCATGTGGGGAACCTGAGAAGGGGGGCCAGAAGGAGCATGTGGGGGACCTGAGAAGGGGGGACCAGGAGGAGCATAAGAGCCCAGGGGATGTACGAGGAAGACCAGGGGGGAAGAGCCCAGGGGGTGTACGAG
>BLSH010321501.1:1112977-1124754 GCA_018402905.1 Glandirana rugosa | reverse complement strand
GCTGCTGTGTTGCCCTAATGTGTTTTTAGTGCTTTGGGACATTCCCATCGTAAGGGTGCAAGACTGTCTTGTGATGTGACTGTGACACGCATGGAATTTTTGGCTTGCCTGTAAATCTATTTCTTGCAGTATATCTGAGGACAGATTACACACTTGTGACTTATTGCTTGCTTGAAAGCATGTGTTCCAGTGTCCAGTCACCTGTAGGTGACAGCATAACCCCATCAATAAGGATTCACGAACACTGTCGCAAAAGGTCTTTTACAGGTAAGACAATATACAATAGGAGGATCCCCCTATAAGGGTCTTATGGCAGCAGTGTTTAATAAAGGTATAATCTAAAGAGAATACAGGTAAGACACAAGTCTTTCATGGAAAACTGCAGTGAGTGCAATGTGTAGAAGATGCCTCCTATATTTTTTTTTTTTATAAAAGGGTTGACTTCCCCCTAGGAAAATATTTGGGCTTTGTATAAATTCTTTAAGCAGTGCATGTCTTTAGGAGGATACTTTGGGATCAATCTTCTAGTAGTTTGAGATGAGTGTGTGTTGGGTGTTCTAGAAATGGTTCCATAGATCTGTACACCTTTTTATTGCAGGCAACTTTAATTTTTCTCTTTTTTTTTATTTTTTTTTTTTTTTGTGCAGGTGTCTGTAGATGGGAGAACAAATCCCATCTCCCTTCTACAGATGGCTTCCCACAGTGGCTTTTGTGTCCTGGTTCGCTTGCCCCGATTGGTCAGTGCTGGCAGCACCATTCCAAAGACTCTCCTCACACTTCTGGCGGACAGCGATGTGCTGAAGGTTGGAGTAGGTTGTAGGGAAGATGCATCCAAACTGATGAGTGATTATGGCCTGTCAGTGAAAGGAATAGTTGATATCCGCTACTTGGCAATGAGACAGAGGTAAGGGTTTTATGTTAAGTTTTGAAGGTGCTTTTTTATATTTGCAGGTGCATGTCACATTTGCTTAAAATTGCTAATTTCAGGTTTATTCAGTAAATGTACAGTAATACATGGTTCAATAAAATGCAAGGCTTTGGGAATGTGGTTTCCTGGTGCTTGTCAGCTGAAGCTGTGAAACAAATTTAGGTTCTCCCTGTTGCGTCTTTTCATGTGCCAGGTACAATTGCTACAGGTGAGGTTAGTTGGGGCTTCTTCAGCAAGGCTTTGTACTGATACTTAGAGTGGTGTGGTGTGTGTGGTTTTTTTTTTTTTTTTTTTTTTTTTTTTTTTTAACCTCCTGGTGGAGAAACCACCGCAAAAGCGGATCCCATCTGCAGCTCTGGTGGGCATGAATTACATCACTGTCCAGGTAGTTGGAGTTTCCTCGTTAGTCCTTATCTTGCATTATTCCCTCGGCTCTGTTCTAAAGCCTGTCTGTGGCATGCTGTCTCTGGGTTTTTGTTTGGGCTCCAGTGTCATGGCTTAGGTTGACCCTTTTCTCCCATCTGCACAATAATCTGTTGTGGTTATTTAGAAGCCGCTTTTACCTGTGGACCTTGATTTAATTTTTCTGGATCAGAACCCCCAAATCTCCTCCATCCTTTCACTTGTCAGAGCTATAAAAAGGTGCTTTGAAATATTGTGGAGTGCTAGGATATGCCGAATTCCACCTGGGTGTCAATTTAAGTCAGCAGCTACAAATACTGCCACTGCTGGCTTTTGTATAAATAAAATACCAGTCTTCCCTGCAGTTTGTTCAGGCTGAAAATTGTCAGCTGAACAGTGCCTGCATCCTTTTCAGATGCAGTCACTGTTCATATATTGAAACAGCTTCAGATGGGGCTGCTGTATGAATACAATAGCTGGCAGTGCACATTCCTCAATCTATGCTGTTTAGCATTGTGCAGCTGAACAAGAAAAATCCTCCACCTGTATGGCTATCCTAAGGACTGATAGCTTGCAGTAAGGAAATTTGTTCCTGGATTGTTACATTTTGCAGCCATAACGAACGGGTTGTCATGCTGTCAAGGTTGTAGAATGCTTGACTAGATTTGCTACATAAAATGGCCTTATTTATTTATTTTTTCCCCTGTGCAGGAGAGACATTTTCCAGAACAGCCTAAGCCTTAAATCTCTGTCCGAGACTATTTTATGTTACCCTTTGGACAAGTCTTTTCAGCTTCGATGCAGTAACTGGGATGCAGATGAATTCACACAGGATCAGGTGCGTCATATGCAGGGTTCAAGAACTTATTTTGAATTATGGACATTGCCTGAATTCTCTGTGCTCATTCTAGAACATCCAGCCTAGACGGTACAGTACTTAAGTTTGCTATGAGAAGCTAGGTATTTATCATTTTATAAGAATTTCAACTATCTTAAAATCTCATATTTTATTAGGCTATTCTATAAAAATTGTCACATGGGCACCTTGCGGATTTGGCTTGCTCAGCGGTGGATCGCTCCCCTGAGCAGGTAGATGACAAATCCTGTTTGTTCCACTGTACAGAGCACATACTGACAGTCCCACTCTGTATGGTGGAAATGGACCGCAATGTCCAATCACGTCCACCAAAAAACAGTGAACCTGATCGGACAGCCCTTGTGAGAGGGGTCTGACTGTGTAGCAAGTACCTTTTTCACGGGGGGGTTTCTACTTTCAGTTGGATCCGTTTAGTAAATTCACACATGAGAAGCCATAGATGGATAGCAGTCTTGAAGGTGCACAAACTGGTCATGTTTTCAGGATTTCCATTTTGCACAGGTTATTTGATAAGTTTTACTGCCTTAGTAATTACCACAGCTGTTTCATCTGAGGGAAATCCTGAAAACATGACCTGTTGATGCACCTTGAGGACTGGAGTTGAAACACTGCTCTATAGAGCAGTTTAAGCAACATTAAATAGGCTAGGCTACAAAGGCCTAGAATACAATGCATGTTTACCTGGAGATAATTTCATCCTCACAGCAGGAGTTAAAGTAGATCAATAGAAATAATTTGCATACAGAGGTGTAGTCTGGTGGCTAAATATCAAATCACAATATGCCAAGTGGCATGTATAATGTGAAAACCATGTTAACCTAAATTGAGTATTTAGAAAGTGAATTGGGGTCCCCCCAGTTGACTGTAGCAGTAATACTCTTCCTGTCTGAAGGGAGACTATGCTTGCTCACTGTACATTACTGTGGAGGAGTATCTTTGCCAGTGTACAACAGGGAAACTGCAACACTTGCCCCTCTCAGCTCCTAAAATAGGATGGGGTGCTGTAGTTTTAACTGACCTCACTGGACTGACAAGTGGGGCCACTCTAGCAATAGAAGCACATGGTGTGACTTGATTGCGCCTGCCCACTTACACCCCCCAAGAGTGACTTCCTTTGGAGTGCCAGGAGCGCTGGTGGGGCACCTGAGAAGGCAGATCAGTCTGCTGAATGGCAAAAGCATTGCACAGAGCAGGTATCAAATGTGTTGGGTAAAAGTAAACCTTTTCAGATTTCTTTACTTTTTATTAATAGGGGCAGTATTTACTTCTGATATTTCCCACCAAAGGTCACTTTCTGCAAGTTCAAATGTCCTGTTTGTTTTTTTCCTAGGTTTTTTATGCTGCCAGAGATGCTCAGGTGTCAGTTGCTCTATTCCTGCAGCTGCTTGGCTTTTTTTCTCTCGGCTCTTCCCCTGCCTGGGCTTCCTTGCTGAGTAAATGTCAAGGTCTTATTGATGTTCCATTTAAAGGGAAAGGTGTTGCAAATGGAGATGTTAATGGAGGAACAAGGCAGAAGAAAGAAGTCTTGTTTGAACAATCTAGTCAGAATTCCCCAGGCCGAGATCCTCGAAGGAATAAGAAAAAGCCTTTGGGAGTGGGATACTCAGTGAGGTACTTCATGCTGTATAATTGGGTTTCCTTTAAATGTAGGTACAGGATGGTGAAATCTGATCATTTAGGAAGACATTGGAGGTGGGTAGGGGGATTTGTTTTGGATTCTGGTAGACGCCTTGTCCCAGTTTGTAGATTCCATTGTGTTAAATGAAACCTGCCCCAAAAGATGTGCAGGCTGCAACTGCTGACCTCTCCTAAAATGTACTACCATAGCTTCCTTCCTGCCATGGCAGTCTGGCTGTTACCAGATACGTGTTGGTCAGCTATTAAAGCCGAAGATGGCCAGGCCCCTAGAGTTCATAGTAGTTTCTTAAACCAAAGTGAACATACTGGGTGCACTTCCTCAGTAGGTTACTGGCTATGCTGAGGTTTAAGATAAAATGCTACCTTCCAAAACATTTGTAGTTTAATCTACACTTCTTTGATGTAGTTGGTATAGATAGATTGGTGCAAACCTCTCTACTGCAGGTGAATATGGCTTCCAGTATAGGTCCAAAGCCAGTCCTCAGTCATTAGTTAATGGAGCCACAGCACGCACAGGTCCCTCTTCTATTCTGTGTAAGGGAGTCTACTAGTGTGGTGTAGCAGAGCCTGTCTCTTCTGCAATAAAGAGCCCGTCTGCTCTGTGTAACAATGGCACTTTTAGTTCTGCCTTAAGGGATCATCCAGGGCAAATCAAACAAGCTTTCAATAGAAATTGGAATTTGCTTCTTTTTAGTCTTGTCCAGGAAAAAGTAAGGCTAACTGTGCCACTACGTATGGTTTTTTCTTTTTTTTTTTTTTTTCACACAAATGCCATAGCTAGCTGTCCAGAGCTATTGAAGATATTGCATTCATAGTGACTCTTATTGCTTACAGGAAATCCCCATTGTATGACAACTGTTTTCTACATGCTCCAGATGGACAGCCTCTCTGTACCTGTGACAGGAAAAAAGCCCAATGGTATCTGGATAAAGGCATTGGTGGTAAGTGCTGGCTTTTTTTTTTTTTTTTGTGGAAGTCTTTTTTAATAAAAATGTTCAGGTTAGTAAATCCAAAAGCTGGACTGGTAACTGGCTTTTAGTGGGTTGGCAGTAGAGGACTACTGTCCACCTGGTATTTTGTATTAATCTCATTAGCGCCACATGTTTCCTTCTAGATTTGATAAGCAGCAACCCATTTGTAGTGAGGCTGCGCTTTGAGCCTTCTGGCCGTCCAGAATCTAATGTGGACTATTATCTGACGGTGAAGGAGAATCTTTGTGTTGTATGTGGCAAAAGGGAGTCTTACATCAGGTGAGTGTGAAGCCCATGTTGGGTGATTGTACAGTATATGCTGTGTAGGCATTAGTCATTATAAACTTGTGGGCACTGAAGTTTCTTCTACTAATACTGCAAAGTAAGGCAGTAGAAACTTTTGTGTAAGCTACATGCAGACATTTGCTAGGTGGGAGTTTCTTGAGCCACAGAAGTAGAACAGTCCTGCAAGTGTAAGCTGTTCTACTACTCTACTGTAGCTATAGATTTACCCAGGCATGAGTCCTTCCTTTTTTTTTTTTTTTTTTTTTTTTTTTTTTTTTTTTTTTTTTTTTTTGTCCAGAACAGGTCTTCAATCATAACTGATTTGGACATTGGAAAAGCCACTCAAAGCTTTGAACACTCCCTCATAGAATCCCTTTCACCCCACCATGTGTAACCCTTTTTGCTAGTGTCCATTAAAGTGTATTTGCTCCAAAATTTGCATTTTAAAATTGATACACGGTTTGGATATCTTGGCAGCAGCTGGGGGTTCCCTAAATGACTGCAGTTGTATTAGTATCACACACCTTGTTGGGACCTCCAAGTTTAAACCAGCACATATAAATTGCAAGGTGGTTATTCTTTAACTGCATCTTATACTAGTGAGAACAAACCTAAAGTATTATAATCCAGTAAGCATGCAACAAATATTCAAACAAAATTGACCAGACTTTCTATTGCGTTTTTTTTTTTTTGTTTTTTGTTTTTTTTTTTTTTAACTTAGCTGGGTTGTTTAGCCCAGTAATATATTAAAAAGTGAAAAAAAATTATTTATGCCATATTACGCCTAAAAGGTTGTTTCTATAGGCATCAGAATGATTACTTTTCCACCCAGCATGCACTTGCCTGCCTTTTTGTCTGTGGTAACTTGGCTTTATTGTAACATTACAGTAGTTTACATTTCATCTTTTACCCCATGCTGCTCAGGCCATTTTTATTTATGCCATATTACGCCTTTGTTTTTGTGCAGGAAGAACATTGTGCCGCATGAGTACAGACGTCACTTCCCTATTCAGATGAAAGATCATAACTCTCATGATGTGTTACTTCTGTGCACATCTTGCCATGCAGTGTCCAACTACTATGACAACAACTTGAAACAAAAACTGGCAGAGGAATTCTGTGCTCCTATAGGTTGTGAGGAAGGGGTTCGCATGCTGGAAGATGCCACAAGAAGGCAAGTGCGTTCAGCTGCACGAGCCTTGCTCAATGCTACTAGGCTGCCAGAACACCGCAAAGAGGAGCTCTTAGCTGAGATCAAAGAATTTTATTGTGTGGAGGAGGTCACTGAAGAAACTCTTAAAGAAGCTGCAAATTTGGAGACCAGGTAAGAGCAGATGACCTGTATACAAGAAACATTGCTGTTATAAGGCAGGTCTTGTGTGCAGTTCACATGTTCTAGAACAGCAATTCTGTATATCTGTACCCTCTGATTTGTAAACCATATTAGATGGTCTGCCTCAACCTAATCCATGAGAACTGGTGTGTTTTTTTTCTTGGTCTCATGCAGTTCAATTTTTTTTTTTTTTTCAAGCTATTGCACAAAAGAGGGTGTTCATTTTTGTAAGTGTGTGGGTTACGTGTGGTCTACCCATTATGGCAATTGACTATGAAAGGATTTCATCTGCTGGTCAAATTTCTGCTCATGCCCTCAATTTAAAGAGGCAAGCAGCAGATGGTGTTTGACAACGGTGAAATCTAGTTAATTGGGCACTCATGAAATGGGACTTCACTATAAAGGTGCCTTTGGCTCGAAATACCTGCGACACGAAATGTATCACTTCTAGCTAGTAATTCAAATGGGACTAGCGTTCTTGGAGAGGTCCACAATGACCATTTCCTTAACAGATTGAAATGGTCTCTTTATTTAAATAAAATTCTATTTATTGTAACCAAACGTACATTCTAATGTCAGTCCCAGATCTTCATATTTCTCCTGCTGTGATCCAGCTACCTGATGAGGGTGGCTGTGTTCTCTCCACGGTCCCACTGTATGTAGGAATATAGCCACCCACCTGGTGCCCTCCTGAGTGCAGTATTACATTGATGCAACCAGCACTGGCATGCCACAGCAAGAAAAATCGCCCTATTAAAATTGCCATACATTTGGCCAGAGTGCCAGCAGGACCAGGAAGAGTGGAATTGCATTACTGCTTGGCCCCCTCCCACTCGCTCTCAAATGCTGTAGCTGCCTTTCTCAATGTGCATGCACAGTACATTCAGACTTGAAAGTAATGGTTTCAGTAGAGAAGTGCATGTAACTGGAGTTTTTCATGCACTGTTGCTCGGAGTAAGGGAAAGGGCTTTGAGGAGCATGTGGGGTAAACAGTAATGACCAAAAATGTTCTGTCAAACCATTATGGGAGCAGTATACTTGCCAAGGGACTTGTATAGCTGTCAATTCAGTCCCTAAGTCTTGGACAGTCATGTGAACACAGCTACTTACAGCTAAGGCTAAGTTAACATCTGAGCAAATTGAATTGCTGTGATTCAAAATGACAGCAATTCACAGGATGCCAATGCGATCCCAATCGCTTCCAATGGCATCCCAATTGCCACCATTGTCACCCAACTAATTGCTGTAAAATCCCACAATTGGGGGTGCCTGTCTCCCAAAAGAAGTTCTTGTACTACTCGGTGATGGGTGTCCTGTGATTTTTGTTTGTGTGATTTTACCATGCTTCGCCAGGCGACAATCATGGCAAAATCACTCAGATTTGGGTGAAATTGGAAGTGAAGGGGGTCGCACGGGCATCCTGTGATTTGCCACCATTTTGAATTGCAGTGATTCGGATTGATCAGATGTCAACGGATCCTTAGGCATACATTTGTGTCTGGCTACCTGAAAATGCTGCCTGGGCACTGAATAAAACTGCAGAATGATGTCAGCCCTCTTGGCTATCCTCTCATGTTCATGTCAGTGGTTGTATGCAGCACACCTATAACTTTCACTGAAGTGTGGGTTCTTAACTTTGTATCCATAGTTAATATCTATTGTCCTGTTTTTCTGTTAAAGACCTAGCTATGGCATGATACTCATTTATTCAATTTTTTTTTTCTGGCAGAATATTTAATGAAACTTATACCCCACATGGATTAAAAGTGGTACAGTGCTTTGCAGCCGGAGGACTGAAATCTTTAATGGAGCTTGAGAAACGCTGGCGTCAGCACTTCCTGGACACAATGCAACCCAAATTTCTTCCCCAGCAGTGGTCTGTTGACCATAACCATAGCAAATTGATCAGGAAATATGGTGAATATCTACCCATCAAGCTGGGCTAGAACTTATGGAAGTTCTGACAAGACTGTTTTCTGAAGTGCTGCTAAGAATGCTATATTTGAACTTTTACTAGAACTGTTTACACACTAGGAGCTGGCAACCATTGGTGCTGTTACTATTCAACACAACCTTCATTATGTGAAGAATGGGTTTGATCATTTAATTCAACAGTACTGAAATTCCAGAGTGCCAATGCCTAGTTGGGTAACCTTATCCCAGTTTTGTGGGGTTAAGCTTAAGTTATTTTTTAAACTTGCTATAATTTAAAATATTTATTAATTATTAGTTTGGCCTTAAGTGACAAACATGAAGTGTTTTACCACTGTCTGAGGTCCAGCTTGTGTCTTCGGTGTGAAATTTAGCTTTTGCCCAAGTGTGAATTTTTCCAGCCTGCTATCTGCAGTTATAGAAGTGTTACACTGTATAGAACTATACTCATTGCCTGAACTGTACCTGCATCAGTCTGCACTCGCAGGTGCATTGCCTCCCCTGCCATGTTTTATAGTGGTTTGTTTAAATGGTGGTCTCACGGTATGTTTTACCAAACTCCGTGCAAAGCATCTGACTAGTAACCTTTTTCTAAGGACATGCTCAGTGCTGTGCTTGGCAAAATACATGCACCTAGGCCAGTTTCTAGTATTGGGAGGGCTGAACAGTTATGAGTGCGGCCTGATGCATATGCAGCTCACGCAGCTTATTAAATGTGTCATAAACACTGGATCTTTTATCAAGCAGTTCAGCATTTCAGCTTGTGCATGGGCTTCTGCAAGTGATACAAAACTTAGCCCGTGTACTAGCCAGTAACATGGTCCTGCTTATAAATTTGTATAAATATCATCTACTTGAAGGTTCATGCACAGAGCCAAACGTTGGCAGGAAAAATTAACACTTGTGCGGTCATAGTGCCTGACATTTATCATGTCCCTCTTTTCCCTACCCCATGGCAACCTATGTTTTCTATAAAAGACTTCCACTTTTGTATCATGTATTCAACTCCAGTGAATGGGGTTGCACTTATTACAGCCTTTGTTTTATTCTCCTGCATGACTTGTGGATAAGTCTGATCTTCATATCTTTAACTATCATTTAAAAAGCATAAATTGTTTAATATTAACCCTTGTCCTTGTATTTTATTCAAAGTTGACATATTCCCTGTGATTTTTTTTTTTTTTTTTTTTTTGCACATTTATAACTACTAGATACCTTTCCTAGATTGTTCAATAGATTTTTGCAGACAAAGTCCAAGCTGGCTGATTATGGCTATGGTTCTCCTAACCCACTGGGTCACTGTTCTGCATACCTTTATAAAGTCAAAGGCAGTCCTTATCTGCCTTCATGTTAAGGTCAGTGTGGTTATAGTAGGAAGGTTTGCATACAGCCAGGTGGTGGAAAATTGTAGTCTGTTTCTCCTAAGACATGTTTACCTTTAGTGCTGTTGACTTCAAGTGAATTCAGCAGTTTTTGTGGCCCTGTCACAAAGCATTATGAACATCAACCTGTTCAGGTGCGAGGCTTTGCCAATCAGGGCACAGAGCACTGTCAGTCTTGATTGGACAAAGTGAATATGACTTTTTCCAATCACTGCTTGGTGCTCATAGTCCCAACCCACACAGGGCCATTTTAACCCCTTCAGATCCGCTCTATTGCCAAAGTATGGCTCCAGCACGGATCTGAATTTCCGGGACGTCATCCCCTGTGCACGCTCCTGGCATGCATTCACAGGCGGAGGCGCCTGCACGCTCCGTTGGGAGACCCGAGATCGCTTGCCAGAGCTGCATAACGGGGAACCGCCAATGTAAACATGGCAGTTCTCCGTTCTGTGACAGGGGACATGACAGATCTACTGATCCCAGTCACTGGGATCAGTTGGATCTGTTATGTCCCGGCCAGCCCTGCCCCCCCACATTTGGAACGCATACAGGGAACAGTTAACCCCTTCACTGCTAATGACATTTATACAGTAATCAGTGGATATTTAAATCTGATCGCTGTATAAATGTCATTGGTCCCAAAAGTGTCAAATGTCCATGTCTGCCGCAATATCGCAGTCCTGATAAAAATCGCAGATCGCTGCCATTACTAGTAAAAAATCCTAAATCAATTCCCATAGTTTGGTTTGCGTAAAAGTTATCGCATCTACAATCAATATACGCCGATTGCGAGGTGTGTGGTGGGTTTTTTTTTTTTTTAATTTGTATTAGTAACATTTTGAAAGAATATTTTTTACTTTTTTGCTATGTTTATAGCGGAAAAAAATGAAAACCAGAGGTGATGAAAATACCACCAAAAGGCTCTATTTGTGGGGGGAAAAAATGATAATTTTATTTGGGTACAATGTTGCACGACCGTGCAATTGTCCTTCAAAATGCGACAGCGCTGAAAGCCTAAAATTCCTCTGGGCAGGAGGGGGGTTTAAGTTTACAGTAAGCAAGTGTTTAAAGGCATCATGGGCCCCTGGGCAAATGTACTGGGGACCCTGCCAACTTGCCCCATTTTACGCACCTATTAAGAATTAAAGTTATAAATAGTTGATAGGATTAAACGTATATTAGTACTTTCAATAAAATTGATTTTAAACCATAAGAAAACATGCCATAAATCAGATTAATCAACAAAGGGCAAAGTACAGGGGAAGGCAGAAGGGCACAACATTGGGGATCAAGGGGGCACAGTACAGGTTCTTGGATGCTTCCCAAGACAGTTTAGTAAAGTGACTGTCTTGGCAGATCTGGAACAGTTGGAAGTATGATGTAATGCAAGATTATAATGGGGTCCCCATGCACATGGGGCTCCTGAGCAGTAACCAGGGATGCCTATGCATTAAGACAGCCCTAACCCCACACTATAAGGTTGCCTCATTGTAAGCTTTTGCGCTGTGTTGAAGTGGAGATAGAGCAGGGCGTGGTTTGCTACTAGTGAGTTAGTGTGTTCACTTATTGTTCACTTATTGTGACGCAGTGTTCAACACAGTATCCCATAACATTTAGCGCTGTATACTGTTGTGACAGCAGACCTGGGGATGTTCTCCCAATGTCTGCTGCCACAGGTCAAAAAAGACACTCTGCCCACTCAGCTGCGTCACTCATTCACAGTGCTCTGTGAATAGAAAACTACAAGGTCCAGCAGCCTTTGCGGCTGTCGGCTTGTGATTTTCAATGAACTAACACAACGCTGTCAGCACTGTGGTAGTCCATTGAGTCTTCCTGTCAGAATGTATCAGCTTCCTTGTATGAGGTACAAGCAAGCCGATCCACTGACACATCTGCAGGAGACCTGCATGGCATCATTGCTGATTGCTGGTGCAATGCTTTACATGCTCCTGCAACAACAAAAAAAAAAATAATCAGCACTTTTTCCTGTAAGGTGTGTTTTTTTTTTTTTTTTTTTTTTTTTTTTTTT
>BLSH010321501.1:1059264-1076781 GCA_018402905.1 Glandirana rugosa | reverse complement strand
GTTTTATGTAATGTTATTGCCCAAAAAAGTGTATGGGGACCCGGGTCCTGCCCTAGGGGACACGTATCAATCAAAAAAAAAGTTTTTAAATCGATAGTTTTTTCAGGAGCAGTGATTTTAATAATGCTTAAAGTGAAAAAAAATGAAAAATTCCTTTAAATATTGTGCCTGGGGGGTGTCCTTAGTCTGTGTGTAAAAGGGTGCATCTCTGTGAGGTGTAGAACATAGCCAGAGCAAAATTACATTTCCATAGGAAAAATTGTCATTTAAAATCGTGGCTGTAATGTATTGCCGGTTCCCAGCAATATACAAAAAAATTGCTGAAAAAAGGTGCGTGGGGTCCCCCCCCCCAGTCCAAACCAGGCTCTTCGGGTCTGGTTTGGATATTAAGGGGAACCCCGCGCCAAAAAAAAAAAAAAATCGAACCCAGACCCTTATCCAAGCATGCGGGTCTGGCCAGTTAGGATGGGGGGGGGTGCTCGCTCGTCCTCCTTAAACGTACCAGGCTACATGACCTCAACATGAGGAGTAGAGGGGAAGAGCCTCTGCCCCACAAGACTGGCCGGTGCTTATGGGAGTATGCAGGCGGGGGTGCTTATCGGAATCTGGAAGCCCCCTTTAATAAGGGGGCCCCCAGATCCCGGCGTCCCCCATGTGAATAGGTTTGGGGTACATTGTTCCCCTACGCATTCACCAAAAAAGGAGTTTAGTGTTAAAAAAAACAAAAGGCAGTTTTTGTCCTTTATTGTGTAAAATAGCTCTTTTCTTCTTTCTTCTTTCTTCCTCCATCTTCTCCTGGCCCGGTCCTTCTTCTGGTCTACTGCTTCTTCTTTTAGTCTTCTTGCTTCCTCTCTTCATCTTCAATCTTCATCTTCTTCTTCTTTCTTCTTTCACTGCCGCCGCTCTCTTCGCTGCTGCAGTCCGGCCCCTGCGCATCTCCCAGAATGGGAAGTCTTCACAATGACAGTTCTTTTATAAGAAGGGGCGGGGCCACCCGGTGATGTAAATGGGTGAACCGCCCCCTCTGACATCGCATGACGTCAGAAGGGGGCAGGTTCACTTGGTTACATCACTGGGTGGCCCCGCCCCTACTTATAAAAGTACTGTCATTGTGAAGACCACCCATTCTGGGAGATGCGCAGGGGCCCGACTGCAGCAGAGGGCAAAGCGGCGGCGGTGAAAGAAGAAAGAAGATGAAGATGGAAGCAAGAAGACTAAAAGAAGAAGCAGAAGACCAGAAGAAGGACTGGGCCAGGAGAAGATGGAGGAAGAAAAAAGAAAGAAGAAAATAGCTATTTTACACAATAAAGGACTTGTCAAAAACTGCCTCTTGTTTTTTTTAACACTACACTCCTTTTTTGGTATATGGGTAGGGGTATAATGTACCCCATATCTATTCACATAGGACAGGGGGGTTGGGATCTGGGGGCCCCTTATTAAAGGGGGCTTCCAGATTCTGAGAAGCCACCTATCTGCAGACCCCCACAACCACCAGCCAGGGTTGTGGGGATGAGGCCCTTTTCCCCATCAACATGGGGGACAAGGTACTTTGGGGGCAACCTCAAAGCATCCTCCCCATGTTGAGGGCTTGTGGCCTGTTATGGTTCAGAGGGGGGCGCTCGCTCGTCCCCACCCCCTCCTGCCATGTCAGGGCTGCGTGCTCGGATAAGGGTCTGGTTTGGATTTTGGGGGGGACTCCACGCCATTTTTTTTTATAATTTTGGTATGGGGTACCCCTTAAATTCTATACCAGACCTGAAGGGCCTGGTTTGGATTTTGGGGGGGGGGACCCCACATCATTTTTTTTATAATTTTGGCATGGGCCCTGCTGTTGTAGATTAGTTTAAAAATTGTGACGGAAGCCCCCAGTCAAACAGGTGGCGATAAATTGGGCCTTGGGTGTTGGCGGTGCCAGAACACTGTAACCCCTTACAGTTACTTTTGTTGGAAGGAGGAACTGGGCCTGATGTTGTAAATTAGTTTACAAATTGTGATGAAAGCCCCCAGTCAAACAGGTGGCAAAAAATTTGGCCTTGGGTGCTGGCGGTGCCAGAACACAGTAACCCCTTGCAGTTACTCTTGTTGGACAGAGGAACTGGGTCTGATGTTGTAAATTATTTTAAAAATTGTTATGGCATACCCCTGTAAATCAGGTGCAGAAAATTTGGGCCTTGGGTGTTGGTGGTGTCCTAAATAGAAAATATAGTTCTAGATTATGGACAGGAGGAATAGGAGCAGTGGCAGTCTTCAAGGGATCCCAGATCCCTAGCATATTTAATCAGTTGCATCAGCATCAGGGGCTTGATAGCTGCTGATCCAGGACTGATTATTTTTTATAAATGTGAGCCTATCAACCAAGTCTGTGGACAGGCACACTTTTTGAACCCAGCAGTACTGAATGTTCGTGCAGAAAGCACGCTGCATGCAGGACAGGCCAGTATCTCAGTTGCATACTGAGCAAGTTCTGGCCAGTGATCCATCCTCAAGACCCAGTAACTAAGTGGATGCTCAGTTGGGTCTGATGTTGTAAATTATTTTAAAAATTGTTATGGCATACCCCTGTAAATCAGGTGCAGAAAATTTGGGCCTTGGGTGTTGGTGGTGTCCTAAATAGAAAATATAGTTCTAGATTATGGACAGGAGGAATAGGAGCAGTGGCAGTCTTCAAGGGATCCCAGATCCCTAGCAAATTTAATCAGTTGCATCAGCATCAGGGGCTTGATAGCTGCTGATCCAGGACTGATTATTTTTTATAAATGTGAGCCTATCAACCAAGTCTGTGGACAGGCACACTTTTTGAACCCGGCAGTACTGAATGTTCGTGCAGAAAGCACGCTGCATGCAGGACAGGCCAGTATCTCAGTTGCATACTGAGCAAGTTCTGGCCAGTGATCCATCCTCAAGACCCAGTAACTAAGTGGATGCTCAGTTGGAAAGGTCTCCAAGTCTGCTCTTGCCCCTATATATTCCTGCACAATATAATGCAGACACTGACGATGGTTGCTTGAACCTATCAGGCCTGGGTTCTGAGGACTGAAAATTTTTTCAAAGGCATCGCTCAACAGGCCACCTTCTCCACCACTTTGTCTCTGAACGACCGAAGCTTCAGAAACACATTGTCCAGGACAAGCAGCAGGACATGGTAACCTCCCAGGGTCTGGAAAGGCATTGCACAAGCTTTTCTTCAAGGTATCCTGAAGATGTTTCATCCTCTGCACCCTTTGCGCAGGCAGGATGAGTTCTGCAACTTTACCCTTGTAACGTGGATCAAGAAGGGTTGCCAGCTAGTAATGATCCCTCTCCTTGATACCACGAATCTTAGGGTCTTAGGCTTTTCAGAATCAGAGAGCCCATGCAGCGTAAGTTTGAGGAGGCATAAGTGTCCTCTGGGTCACTGAGGAACTACCTCCTCTCAGCCATGTACAACTTCTTGGGTTTCTGGGTTTGAAGACTGCTGCGTATTATACTCCACATCCATGCTGACACAATCCTCCTCCTCCCGTGTGTTTGGCAGCTCTGCAGGAATGTTCTCTGCATAAAAGGGGCCTTGAGAGGAAAGAAAGTCCTCTTCTTCCTCCCTCTGTTCTGCCTCAAGTGCCCTGTCCATGATTCCACGAAGCGTGTGCTCCAGAAGTAATATTAGTGGGACAGTGTCACTGATGCATGCATTGTCGCTGTTCACCATCCTTGTGGCCTCCTCAAATGGGGACAGGAAAGCGCATGCATCCTTCATCATTAGCCACTGAAGTGGCGAAAAAAAGCCAAGCTCCCCTGAACCTGTCCTGGTGCCGTGCTCACAGAGGTACTCATTGATAGCCCTCTGCTGTGCGTGTAGCTGCTGCAGCATTGCCAATGTTGAGTTCCACCTGGTAGGCATGTCACAAATGAGGCGGTTGTTGGGCAGGATGAATTCCCGCTGGATGTCAGCCAGCCGGGCACTGGCATTGTATGAAAGCCAGAAATGACCACAGACTTTTCTGGCCTGCCTCAGGATATCTGGTAAGCCTGGGTACCTGGTCAAGAAACGCTGCACCACCAAATTCAAGACATGTGCCAAGCATGGAACATGTGTCAATTTTCCCAGTCGGAGGTCAGAGAGAAGGTTGGTGTCATTGTCGCCTACAACCATTCCTGGCTCAAGCTGCCGTGGCGTCAACCACCTCTGAGCCTGCCCCCGCAGAGCTGAAAGAATCTCTTCCCCAGTGTGGCTCCTGTCCCCAAGACAGACTAAATCAAGCACCGCATGGCATCTTTTAGCCTGACTGCTTAAATAGCCCCTTGAATGCTTAGGGATCACTGCAGGTTCAGAGGACAATTCTGCAGAAGAGGCCACAGAGGTAGAAGAAGAGGAGGGGGTGGAGGAGGCGGATGTGGCAAAATCACCACCAGCTTTTTGGAGGCGTGGTGGCGGAACCATTTCCAAAACTGAACCCTGTCCTGCATCCTTCCCAGCTGCCAGCAGAGTTACCCAGTGTGCCGTGAAGGAAAGGTACCGTCCCTGACCGTGCCTACTAGACCACGAGTCAGGGGTAATATGAACCCTGCTGCTGACCGCAATGTCCAACGAGGCCACGAGTCAGCGGTAATATGAACCCTGCTGTTGACCGCACTGTCCAACGAGGCCAAAACATTGCCTTGCACATGACGGTAGAGAGTTGGAATGGCCTTATGTGAAAAGAAATGTCTTTTGGGAACCTGCCACTATGGGACAACACATTCCATAAATTCACGAAAGGGGGCAGAGTCTACCAGCTGAAAAGGCAGCAGTTGGAGTGCTAGCAATTTGGGCAAGCTAGCATTTAGATGCTGAGCATGTGGATGGCTGGGACATATATATATATATATATATTTATATACCAGGATGTATATATTTTAATACACAACATCAAGTGTACCATATAACGTATGTACAGATATATAGTGCACACTCAATGCACTGTGTGTTTATATATATATATATATATATATATATATATATATATATATATATACCAGGCTGTATATATTTCAATATACCACGTTAAGTGTACTATATACCGTATGTACAGATATATAGGGGTTGATTTACTAAAGCTGGAGAGTGCAAAATCTGGTGCAGCTCTGCTTAAAAGCCAATCAGCTTCCAGGTTTCATTGTCAAAGCTAAATTGAACAAACTGGGGTTAGAAGCTGATTGGCTACCATGCACAGCTGCACCAGATTTTGCACTCTCCAGCCTTAGTAAATCAACCCCATAATGCACACTTAATACGCTGTGTGTGTGTATATATATATATATATATATATACCAGGCTGTATATATATATTAATACACCATGTCAAGTGTACTATATACCGTATGTACACTGATATATAGTACACTGTGTGTGTATATATATATATATATATATATACTAGACTGTATATAGATATATATATATATATATATATATATATATATATATATATATATATATATTTAACACTAACCTGTCTGCACTAACTGACAGATAGATTTTATATTTCTCACTATCTATCTACTTAGTTAGCTATCTCTTTTTTGTGTTTTTTTTCTATTTTTAAACAGACTTAACAAAGCTAGCTAGCTAAACTGCCTGTTTTCAGGAACCTAAGCTATCTCTCTAACACAGCCAACCGCCGCCAACACACTACATAGAGCCGCTGTAGAAGCGGCTTTATATAGTGTGGGGCATGGATTGTGGCTGCTGTGCAGTGATTGGCTAAAGGCATACTGCCTTTAGCCAATCAAAGCTCTCACAGCAGGCCGCCCGCTGATTGGCCAAGGCATGCAGGTCATGTGTATGCTTTGGCCAATTTGGTGGTATTCCGCCGCCATTTGAAAGCATTATGGGGTGCGCGAAGTTGCCGCGAACACCCCATAATGTTCGGGGAAACCCGAACGATCGAGCACCCGATGTGAGTTCAACCCGAACATCAAGCTCATCCCTATTGTCCACCCCTTTGGTCAATGAATATTAGGCATGTGAGGTCCGCATTTGCGGTCTGGTGCTTCCTGGCTATATACTTACCATTTATTATTGTATACCATCTCTCTCCGGGTCCATCTGTGTGGTCTCCATAAGGATGGGCTCCAGCAATATTTCTATCTTGTGCACTTGCGAGCCCAACTACCACGTTATTTACCTGCCTGAATGCTGATGGCACTCTGGGATCGTTTATCATCCATTGCCATAAATTACAAGGTTAGCACGATAGCCCCTTCTGTGATACATCTGTTCCCTGGTTCCCACCCTATCAGGGTTCCTCTCCCTCCCCCCAAACCCCCCATTTCTTTTCCCCCCTTTTTCCCCTCTTTTCCCACCTTCCCCCCTCCCCCCTCTTCCTCCCCTCTTCCTTTTCCCCTCCCCCCTCTTCCTTTCTTCCCCCCTCCCCCTCCTGTCCTCACCATGTTGCCTGCCCGATCCCTCCCCAGTTCTCCTCCCTTCTTGTAGCTTCACATGAGATCCTTATTATGATTATTCTCTACCTAAATTTAGATTATTGTGTCTCACCTCCACACATATCCCCATTTCCGCCGAAGGTGGGTAAGTGAACCGCCTCACATCTACCTATATACTTTTGTACCGAGCTGTATTGTATACTAATTATGTTTCCTTGATTTTTAATTCACCTATCACTACAAATATTTCTCCTGAGGAAGCGGGAATACCTCCGCAAAACATGTAGAGAATTATCGATATCCGTTGCTTAACATCACAGCATCACCCCCATGGGGGGGGGGGGGGGTAGATGTGTATTGGTGATCACATGTTTTAATGTAATATTTGTTATTGATGGCAAGCATCTTGTCTTTTAATATGATGTATTAAATAAACATTGTTATACTTTTTATATAAAATCTTTTGAAGTGCTATTTACCTATAGAGGTGCCGAGATAGTCCGATCACTTTCTTCTCCTTGGGGGACCGGTTGGGTACCAATTTACTCACACTCTTCCTTAATGTTCAACATGGATGAGGCACCCCAATGCAAGTATATTTAGCTGTACAATTCTCGAGGTACTAAACACTATTACTTTGGTCCAAGTTGAACCAATGTAATTATCCATAAAAGAGCACTCCTATACTTAAGATTTAAAGGTAAGCATTTAAAATACATGATGTTTTGCTTTTACCTGCATCTGCATTTACCTGTGTATCTTTTAAGAGAATCTGTAATGTAAAAGAAATGCTGCAGGTATAAGGATCCCCTGCACCAGCTTCAAATACCTTGATTTTAAGCCCAAGTGCCAGACTGCTCAGAATGCTGGACTGTTACAGTACTTGGCCCTTTTTTTTTTGTTTGTTGCCCTCCAATGCTCATTGCAGCAAAGGCCAGTTATAGGTGAAGGCAGTGGTCCTTGTTTGGTATGCTGGATTATGAAGAATTCTTCACTGCAGGGTTGCCCTGGTCTCTTCCTGCTGCTGAACTTCCAGCCCTGTGGGGGGTTATTCGCTTTAGGCTGGGTTCACACCTATGCTAATTGGATGCGGCTTAAACCACATCCAATTCGCAGGACACTTGAAAACACATTGTTTTCAATGTGTCCAGTTCACATATGTCCGGTGCATTCGCACTCCGCACTGCACAAAAAACGTGTGCTTTTTTTGTGCAATGCGGTGCGAATTCCCAGCCCATTGTGTTCAGTGGGAGCGCATCTAACATGGAGATGCACTCCGCACTGAACGGGGATATTTGCCCCTGCTCGCGGCCCCTCCCTCCCCCCGCAGCTGCTGCGCTGTGGGAACAGACAGGAGCCGCCGAACGGCGGCTCCGCCCCTTCCCGGCAGCAGACAGGCTGGAATTCGCACCGGACTGGTGTGAATCCAGCCTTAATGTCTCCAGACTCAGTTGCACTAAAGAAGATCCGACAGTTATTCCCTTACCAAGTAACTGCATTATGAAAAAAAGATGATCCAATAGGGATATGACCCCTCCTGCTTCTCCAGTAACACGACTTATGATTGGGGGTTGGGGGGGGAATTCTGTGACTGATCAGGCTCTCCCCCATTCACAGATCTTGTTACAGGCAGTGTAATCAGTGAAAAAGCTTTTCTCAGTGGATGAGAGGGCAGGAGGGGGCGTGTCCCTGTGAGACCATCTTTAGCCCCACAGTTTCGGGAGTTCAGCAGCAGGAAGAGGACAGGGTAGCCCTACAGTGAAGATCTGAATCCAGCAGCCTGCACACAGTGGGACATACTTGATTACAGGTAAGGAATATAATTAAAGCTATGGATAAAAAAACATGTTTTTTTTTGTTTGTTTTTTTAACTACACTTCAGCTATAACGCCTTTTCATAGTCAAAACCCATGTACTGGTTACAATGCTGTGAATGATTCTATACAACAATACATTTATTCATTGTAAACGTCTGTATAAAAGCAGAGGAGTCGGAGGAAGACATAATGATGCTATTAACATACAGAACAAGACCACAAATGAAAAGACACAGACACCAGAACCTTGGTGAGAATGGCATGTATTGACAAACAGAATCCTCTCACCAAAATGGAAACATAAAAATACATTTATTATTGTGTATGTATAAAATTGAGCCTATTGAATGATAACCAGAAATCATATGACCTTGTTTGCAACTGGTACTGAAACTAACATAAATTGGTAGGATAAGAATCAAGAAGTCCCCAGTGAGAGCTTTGAAGGAATATATTTTTTCTGAGCTTTTAAAGTGAACCTGTGCTTTGTGACTGCATTGTAATTCAACAGTTTAACCTTGATAACCCCCCCCCCCCCAGTAGCAAATACACTATATTACCAGAAGTATTGGGACGCCTGCCTTTACACACACATGAACTTAAATGGCATCCCAGTCTTAGTCCGTAATCTTCAATATTGAGTTGGCCCACCCTTTGCATCTATAACAGCTTCAACTCTTCTGGGAAGGCTGTTCGCAAGGTTTAGGAGTGTCTATGGGAATGTTTGATCATTCTGCCAGAAGTGCTTTGTAAGGTCAGGCACTGATGTGACGAGAAGGCCTGGCTTGCAGTCTCTGCTCTAATTCATCCCAAAGGTGTTCTTTCGGGTTGAGGTCAGGACTCTGTGCAGGCCAGTCAAGTTCCTCCACTCCAAACTCGCTCACCCATGTCTTCATGGACCTTGCTTTGTGCACTGGTCCAAATTATTTGGTGGAGGGTGGAATTGCGAGCCAGGCCTTCTTGTCCACATCAGTGCCTGACCTCACAAATGGGCTTCTGGAAGAATGGTCAAACATTCCCATAGACACACTCCTAAACCTTGTGGACAACCTTCCTAGAAGAGTTGAAGCTGTTACAGCTGTAAAGGGTGGGCCAACTATTGAACCCTATGGACTAAGACTGAGATGCCATTAAAGTTCATGTGCGTGTAAAGGCTGGCATCCCAATACTCTTGGTAATATGGTGTACACATCTTTTCTTTGCTGCTATGCCGCTTTATGTGACTGCTAAGAACCGGAGAAGATGCCCAATTGTTGCTCACATAGCACAATGTCCTCTTTTATTGTGACAGTGCTGATGCTTGGTGACTGGCCCAGTGCTGCCATCTGAATGGAGCAGCGGGGGAGCAAAGAAGAGGTAAGTATGTGCTGCTAGAGTGGTGAGATTTAAAGTAGGCATGTTGCTTAGCTCTACACTGGAAATTTACAGGCTTGCTTTAACACACACCCCGGCCTGTCAGCACAAAAATATGGGAACCGCCATTTCTGATTTGTAGGTCCAGGCTCTGGGGTTTTCATCTGTATCCTTGCTCCGCTGTATAATGAAGACATACAGAATTGGGCTCCAAACCAAACGGTTGATGTGTGCAAAGTGTTTTTATTTGTACACAAGTCAATAATGTAAAACAGCCAATGCGTTTTAGGGTTTGCACCATTTGCCCCTTCATCGGGGCCTAGAAATATGGTGATCTGTTTGGTCTGGTTTACACTTTCCTTTTGGATTGCAATTATACGCTGTGATCAGCGGCGGGTTGTTTTAAAAACTTTTTTGTGTTTGATCTTTTGACCAAGTATTGAAATCCCAACACCTCTTTAACATTTCTTTCTAATTTTTAGTGAGTCACTGGCCTAAAACAATCTTGTGCAGAGCAAGTGTCTAAAAACCTGATATGCACCTTCTTGCTTTAGGTCAGTGACTCACCAAGTACTAAAGCAAGGATAAGGATGATAGACCCAGGGCTCATATCTCTAAAATACAAGTTAGCAAAAGCATCACCATAGTTTGTATTCAGGCAGGGCGGATTTGGCATTGAATGTCCCATGATAGTATGTTACCCATGACCTAGCATATACATAATTCAGGGTGTGGCATGACATTGGAAATAAAAAAAAAAATACAACCCATGGCTGACAATTCACCAATAGAATTGACAACAATATAGACTAAACCATTGATGTGGTAATTAGCATAAAGAAATTACATTTATTTCACCTTTCCACAAATAAAAATAAAAGGTGAACTAACTCACAATGCCTTCCCCATACCCCCGATCCCTGATGTACTTTACTTCTTTGATGATTATCTTCTGCCGCCCACACCAGTTGGTGTAGCGGTCCAAGCTTTTGAAAATGGTCTTTGGTCAGTGGCAGGTGACCATACTGAGTAATTAGAACTTTTCTGAGGCCTCTTTGTTTTAGGATGGCGTTCTGTAAGAAAGAACGGTGCAGAACAGTGCAGTTTTCAAATGCCCAGACCACTATATTAGCTATCATGGGCAGTGAAAGACGATTATCCAAGGAGGTAAGTAACTGTAAAGAAATAAACAATTATACTCAAGCTGGGCACTTTTTATACTTAAAGTGGTTGTAAACCCCATTCATGA
Source organism: Glandirana rugosa (assembly GCA_018402905.1). NCBI lineage: Eukaryota > Metazoa > Chordata > Amphibia > Anura > Ranidae > Glandirana > Glandirana rugosa. The sequence continues at coordinate 1,065,963 of BLSH010321501.1, read as the reverse complement.
AAGTTGACCTAAGCACATATATCTGTAGTGTTTACTTATCTCTCCCCAAAGCTCTAAGTGTTGTTTCTCTCTGGTGCACCATTCCTCTGTTATCAGCATGAGTCACTTCTGAACAGTTCCCCTACAGATGAGATAACAGTAGCTGGAAATTTGTGTCGGCAAGGGAGCTTAGAGGGAGATGAGCACTGAGCTTGTGTATTCAGACTACAGCTCTGCATGTTCCTTCACTCCTCTGCCTATGTAGAGTGGGTATATGTCCCTTTCCTCCAATCAGTTCTCACACAGTGTAAACCCATTGTCCCCACCCACCCCTATGTGCTGCTGAAAGTGGAAGAACGATTTTTAACAGAATCTGCAATTTCTAAAGAGTGTAGAAAGCTGAAAGCAGATATACAAGTTTGTTTCATCTTTGTGTATCATCTGATGCTATTTACTACACTGGGTATATGTGAGGGTTTACAACCACTTTAGAGTAGAACTATATACAAAACTCAACTTTCATTTTGGATAAAGCAAGGTAGAGTTATAACAACTGTCCGATTTTGTTGCCATCTGTGTCTCATTGCAGATATTTCCTTTCACTTCCTGTCCCCCATCAAACAGGAAGTGAGAGGTAATCCCTGCATATTAAGGGAATTCCTTGGGGATCCATAGGCCACCAATGGATGACTCCCCCGCCTATTATTTTCTGGGGACAACCCAAAATTTGGGAATTTCTAATACTTTCAATGATAATTGTAAGGAGGACAAATAGAGAGGATGAAACTCATTAACATGGGCACAAACTGCAAAAAAAAACAAAAACTGGCAGGCATTCTAATCCCTCTCTTCTCTATCCAAAACTATAAAAAAAAAATAAGTTTTGCCTTTAGTTATACTTTAAACAAGCCTGCTATATGGTTTAGTAAACAGTTTATTTATCTGATACCTATACTGTGTCTTTGTTTAATTCACATTTTGATGTGTGTTTAACCTAAAATTATAATCAAGCACACTGATGCAAGAAAATACCTACAAGAATTAACGAAGATGCAAATGCCAAGTGATACATCAATATAAGGTATGAGAAGTCTTTAAGTGAGGTTTCTTCTGATTATATTTTTAATCAAAGTAGATGTTACCAGACAAAAATTACAGCAGTAGCACATGGCCTACTGAACTACAATTAGCTTTTCATCAACAGCTTCCGGACCACAAAATTTAACAAGAAGACAGTGCTTTATGGTCACTTTGTTGCACAAAAGCCATCAGCCTTAAATTCCATAGTTAAAGCAGCCTGACTAGTAGTGGCATCACTAATGTTTTACATTTTTTATTTAACACCCGAATGAGTCTATTTAAGAAGCAGTTTAATAATCTTCAGTAATGGGCATGACAATGAACTAATGGGTTTCCTATGAGATTTTAAGTTCTTAGATCAAAAATGACTTTTAAGATCAACCACATTTTTCCAAAATCTTAGCATGTACCAAGAAGATCTAAAATCAATAGATGGGCAAAATACATGTAAACATAAACAGGTAACAGTAAAACAACTTTACGGGAGTAATACATGACAGGTACAAATTTGTCACTTCTCACCATACGAGAAAACAGTAACATTTTATCTTTTGTTTCTTGCAATTATTTTTTCTTACAATTTAAGGACACTTTAGTCCTTAAACATGTTGACAGCAATCTTCAAAGGCAATATATATATATTATATATTATTTATATATTATATATATATTTATATATATAATCATTTTTACAAGAGCAATTCTCAGTGACTCAAGTGAGCCATCTAGAACTGGCTGAGACTATATAACATCAAATATTCAGAAGTAATTATAACAAAAGCAGCATATCATGTATAGCAATCACAACAACTGGATTCCCACTGTTTGCACAGTAACATGATAACAGTTCATAGGCATTCTAACTATAAAAGGCTGGAGCTTTACTTTAAAAAAGCTCAGTTCACTTTCTGGTGCACGTATATATTCACTGTGATAAGTTCTCATAAAGCCAATGGCATGCAGCAGCTCTTATAACCATGTTATTTCAAAAGGCATTAAAAGACCTATGGGCCTGCTTTGGCTAAACAGTAATTCTTGTTCGGGTGTATTTGTTTTTTTTGTTTTTTTTTTAACTTTACACCACGAACACATACACAGCACTGGCCAAACACAGCTGTAAGGTCAACAGTTAATAAAAAGGGGAAGTTGTAGTTGAAGAATTTGAAACTGCATTGTAGTCCCCAAGCCTACTGTGGTCTTGACAGCACCATGGCCATTATTCTCACCATAATACTTCCTTGATTTAAACACATTCATGGCAGCTTGTTGTGGCTGGGTGGATGCTGCCCATACCAATAGGGTTTATCTTCCACACTTTTTTTCTTCCAGCGGCAAAGCAACAACATTTTGAAAGTCTTGCGGAAGGTTTTGTTGCACAGGGCATAGCAAATAGGGTTAACTGTGCTATTAACATAGCATAACCAGTAACCCAGGTGCCAAAGAGTGGAGGGGATACAGTCAGAACAAAAAGTAGACACAAGAACCATGATGTTGTAAGGAGTCCAAGTGATGATAAAAGCTAGGAGAATAGCACTTAGTGTCTGTGCTGCTTTGCGTTCCTTAATAAGAACCATTCTTTTGCGCTTCGTGATATGATTGCTGAAGCTGGGGTCCATACTTCGCAAAGAGTGTGCTTTGGACATGGAGGAGCAAGGAGTGATTTTTACTTTTCTGCACCCATTATTCACTTCCTGAGAGCCATCGTCATTCACAACAATTCTAAACTTATAAGAGACACACTTTTGATTTTTCTGTGCATGAGCTTTATTTGGGGTTAAAAAGAATCTTTCACTATCATATTCATTAAGTGCTGCTTGCTCTTTTGTGAGAATATGTTTGGTTTCCTCTTCTTTCTGAGCTGCAGTTTGGTTCTTGTAGGCACCCTGGAAGACACCTTCCTTAGCTTGTTTGTCTTCATCATCCGAAGATGGGTAGCTGCTGCAGGTGGTCAGCTGGTCTTCCTTCGCCCACTCATTGGAAATATTGGGACTGTGGGAATGGGAGATCTTGACGGTGGCAGACGTACTACGACTGGATGATGACCAAGAGGCCTGACACCGCTCTCTTTTGGTGAGAGTCTGCTGCTTGCAGCTAAAGCAGGATTTAAGCAGAGCCCCTTGTGGCCTCATCATTTCAAAATCTGCGACCGAAACAGAACCCTGCAGCTCAGCCAAATCTTTGGTGCGCTTTTCTGTCTCCTTATAGATACGGCAGTACAGAATGGTCATCACTGACACTGGAATGTAAAAGGCAGCAATGGCCGTTCCGAAGGTAATTATTGGTTCATAAAGGAACTGTATTTGACACTCCTCTGGGGGCACTGTGCGTTCTCCTACAAAATACTGCCAACAGAGGATAGCTGGGGCCCACAAGATGAAAGAAATCAACCAGGCTAGCCCAATCATGATCCCAGCTCTCTTAGGTGTACGCTTTGCTCTGTAAGTTAATGGTCTTGTTATAGAAAAATATCTGTCAAAACTAATGACCAGCAGGTTCATCACTGATGCATTGCTTGCTACATAATCCAAAGCAAGCCACAGATCACATGCCAGGCTGCCCAGGGACCATTGGCCAATTAAAATGTAGGATGTGTACAGATTCATTGAGAATATTCCAATGATGAGGTCCGCACAGGCTAGGCTAAGCAGGTAATAGTTATTAACAGTCTTCAGCTGACTGTTTACCTTGAATGACACCATAACAAGGATATTGCCCACAATTGTGATGAGACTAACTACGGCGCTGACTGTGGCAATTGTTATAACCTCCCACAGGCTGTGGGCTTTCAGATTTGTCCCATTAGTGGAGTTCAAAGTGGAATTGGGATCCATAGTCCTCCTTATTTTAAAGATGTTGACACCAATGACCAAATAAGCAGGATCTGAAAAAGAAAAAAAAACAGTTACAGTATTATGAAATTGTCATATTAGATAAAGAACAGGGAATTTATTAAACTATATATATATATATATATATATATATATATATTTAAATTGATTCTGTAATGTAGCTAGCACTGTAATCGTGTGACTATATAGTAGGCACCATGAAAAACCCGTATCTTACCAGTGCTTTTGTGCCTGATCTGCCACTGAAGTTCCCTGAAAACCCTACCTAAGTACTGTACTGACTTACAAACAGTTAACTTTGTAGGTAAATGCATGATACAGGTTTCCTTTTAAAAAACATGTTGTGATAACAAGTCAGAAGGTACAGCCAATGGGGTTGATTTACTAAAGGCAAATAGGCTGTGCAGTTTGCAAAGTAGTGCAGTTGTTCCAGAGCTTAGTAAATTAGGTAAAGCTTCACTTTGCAAAGTATACCCAATCACATGCAAGGAAACTAAAAACAGCATTTTTGCTTGCACATGATTGGATGATGGAAGTCAGCAGAGCTTTTGCTTATTTACTAAGCTCTTGCAGAGTCCAACTGTACTTTGGAACATGCACAATCTGTTTGCCTTTAATAAATCAACCCCAATGTGTTTGACATGCCTGAAGGCTATCAGTCTGGCCCCCACACTGTCATTTTAATCCACAATCTTTGTTCCAATTGCCCAGTATTTTCTTCTATCACAATCAGTTCATGCCCTGATGAAGGGGGATTTGTGAGCCTCCAAAGCACATTGGCTGTACCTACTGACTTGTTATCATGATCAATTTATTTTTACGGGACCATTTATAAAAATGTGGTGCTCTCTGACATTTGTCAGATCGTTACGGGGACCCATAGGGCTACCCTGTTTTTTGGAGAGCTGCCTCTCAAGACTAGCAAGTGCATCAGGTCACACTTACAGTGCATCGGGAAAGTATTCACAGTGCTTTGCTTTTTCCACATTTTGTTATGTTCCAGCCCTATTCCAAAATGGATTAAATTCATTATTTTCCTCAGAATTCTACAAAAAATACCCCATAACGACAATGTGAAAGAAGTTTGTTTGAAATATTTGCAAATTTATTAAAAATAAAAAATGAAAAATATCACATGTACATAAGTATTCACAGCCTTTGCCTTGACACTCAAAATTTAGCTCAGGTGCATCCTTTTTCCATTGATTATCATTGAGATGTTTCTACAACTTGATTGGAGTCCACCAGTAGTAAATTCAATTAATTGGACATGACATGTCCCACAGCTAACAGTGCATTTCAGAGCACAAACTAAGCCATGAAGTCCAAGGAATTGTCTGTAGATCTCCCAAGACAGGATTGTATCGAGGCACAGATCTGGGAAAGGGTACAGAAAAAATTCTGCAGCATTGAAGGTCACAATGAGCACCTTGGCCTCCATCATCTATAAATGGAAGTTTGGAATCACCATGACACTTCCTAGCATGGCCCAGCCAAACTGAGCGATCTGGAGAGAAGGGCATTAGTAAGGGAGATGACTAAGAAGAACCCAATGGTCACTCTGACAGAGCTCCATCGTTTCTCTGTGGAGAGAGAACCTTTCAGAAGAACAACCATCTCTGCAGCACTCCACTAAGCAGGCCTGTATGGCCAGATGGAAGCCACTCCTCAGTAAAAGGCACATGACAGCCCACCGGAAGTTTGCTAAAAAGGTACCTGAAAGACTCTCAGACTATGAGAAACCAAATTCTCTGAGCGATGAAGCACAGATTGAACTCTTTGGCTTGAATGGCAAGCGTCATGTCTGGAGGAAACCAAGCACTGCTCATCACCTGGCCAATACCATCCCTACAGTGAAACATGGTGGTGGCGGCATCTTGCTGTGGGGATATTTTTCAGCAGCAGGAACTGGGAGACTAGTCAGGATCCAGGGAAACGTGAATGCAGCAATGTACAGACATCCTTGATAAAAACCTGCTCCAGAGCGCTCTGGACCTCAGACTGGGGTGAAGGTTCATCTTCCAACAGGACAACAACCCTAAGCACACAGCCAAGATAACAAAAAAGTGGCTATGGGACAACTCTGTGAATGTCCTTGAGTGACCCAGCCAGAGCCCAGACTTGAACCGGATTCAACATCTATGGAGAGATCTGAAAATGGCTGTGCACAGATGCTCCCCATCCATCCTGATGAAGCTTGAGAGGTCCTGCAAAGAGGAATGGAAGAAACTGCCCAAAAATAGGTGTGCCAAGCTTGTAACATCATACTCAAAACGACTTGAGGCTGTAATTGGTGCCAAAGGGGCATAAACAAAGTATTGAGCAAAGGCTGTGAATATATGTGATTTTTTTTCTTGTTTTTTTTATTTTTAATAAATTTGCAGATTTCAAACAAACTTCTTTCACGTTGTCATTAAGGGGCATTGTTTGTCGAATTTTAAAGAAAATAATGAATTTAGTCCATTTTGGAATAAGACTGTAACGTAACAAAATGTGGAAGTGAAGCGATGTTAATGGGTTCAGTGTTCCTTCCAGTGGAGGCTCGTCCATTGGGGCTCCTGGGGCAGCGCCCCACCACCAGTTAGCAGAAAAAAAAAAAATCACCAGTTAGCAGAAAAAAATCACAAGTTAGCAGAAAAAAGATTGACCACTAAAAAAAAAAAAGACGATTGACCACCACCCCGCGACGGGGTCCTCGGGGTTACCTGCTCGGAGGTGACCTTCCTTGTGACTTGGGTAATTGTAGCGAAGTGAAGGTGTAAAACAATGCAATGTCAGAATAAGGTTTTAC
>BLSH010321501.1:1046225-1057732 GCA_018402905.1 Glandirana rugosa | reverse complement strand
ACCACTGCAAAATTCTACCACCCCGCGGTCTGGGGCGGGAAGAAAAACTGGGGAGGGCGAAGAGTCTTCGGGGTGGGTGATCCAAGGTTGGAAGAAAAAACCTAATATATATATATGTGTTACTATGTGCTCTGTCGTATATGACGTTGTAGGGTCTTTATAAGACAGTCAGTGGTTAGCAGCTCAATGCATTTAGGCATCTAGATGTGGTGAAGACAACTTGCTGAAGTTCAAACTGAGCATCAGAATGGGGAAGAAAGGGGATTTAAGTAACTTTGAACGTGGCATAGTTGTTGGTGACTGACAGAATATTTCTGGGATGTTGCAGTATATGCTGTCTCGTGTATCATTGTGTATATATATATAATCCAAAAAAGAAGGTTGGAACCTAGTGGGTGGGGCTTCTGAGAAGCGGGAGGGGTCAAAAAGAAGGGCGGGGTCTGGCGCCCCACCATCTTAAAACGTCACCAGCCGCCACTGGTTCCTTCAACAGAATATATGTGATATACTAGCAGATTCTGAATAGTACTGTAAAGTCACCAAGGCTTGTTTTATTATATAAATGTACAGTTCTTACATTATCAGAAAAATTAGAGTAAATTGAATGGAAGCTAAAACAAGCACAAGGACTGCCCTCTGCTGGTTGGTACTGGTACTCAGTTTCAGCAGGTTTGAACTTTCTGACAAAGGTTTTTAAAGTGGTTCTAAAAGCAGAATTTTTTTTTTTTACCTCAATGCATTCTCTGCATTTAGGTAAAAAACCATCTGTATGCAGCTCCCATCCAAGCCCCCCTTATACTTACTTGAGCCCGATGTGGATCCAGCGCTGCACTTTCTGAGGCTCTAACCTGGAGCAAATATGCAGATTTTGAATTCTGGCTTTGCTTTGACTGTCTTATCTTCATGATTCTTTCTGGTATGTTTGTTAGAAAGTGCTGAAGCCACCGATAACATTTTGTTAACACATTGAGTGCTGGTTCACACTTATGCGCTGCAAATTCAGTGCAAATTTAAGGCAAATTTACATTGTGATTTCTGCTTGCCATGTACAATTTCAATGTGAATTTAGTGCGAATTTTTGAGGGGAGTGGTTACATCTGTGGTTTTATTTCTATGAATCTAGGCAAAAAAAAAAAAATAATTTACAGTGATGTGAACACTGGACTGCAATTTCAATCCGGTCCCATAGAAGTCTATAAAGCTGAATTCGCACCGCACCACACTAAACTCACAAAGGACCATTCTTTGATCAAATTTGTACTGCATATATGCGAATAGCCTACATTGGAAATAATGCTTTTTTAGATGACATGAGAATCTATGCTTTTCAGTTCACATCTGATCCGCATAGAATTTGCATAAGTGTGAACCGACACTGAACCTTTTCTAGAGTGAAACTTTGTGAAAGTAAAAATGGTAACCTCATAGGAGATGAAGGCCAAATTTAGGGGGAGGAAGAATGATTTTTTTGAGGAGATGGTAGAAGCAAATACTATCTAACTGATAACTGGTAAAATTGGAATTTAAGGCATTAAAAGTGAATGCACTATATTCTTCAAATGGTGCGCAGTCATGTTGGAACAGGAAGGGGCCAACCCCAAAATGTTCCCACAAAGTTGGGAGCATGAAATTGTCCAAAATGTATGCTGACACCTTAAGAGTTCCCTTCACTGGAACTATGAGGACAAGCCCAACCCCTGAAAAACAACCCCACACCATAATCCCCCCTCACCAAATGATTTGGACCAGTGCACAAAGCAAGGTCCATAAAGACATGGATGAGCAAATTTGGGGTGGAGGAACTTAACTAGTCTTTACAGAGTCGTGACCTCAACCTGATAGAACACCTTTGGGATAAATTAGCGTGGAGACTGCGAGCCAGGCCTTCTCGTCCACATCAGTGCCTGACCTCATAAATTCTGGAAGAATTGTCAAACATTCCCATAGACGCACTCCTTGTGGACAGCCTTCCCAGAAGACAGGCTAACACTGGGTGCCATTAAAGTTATTGTGCGTGTAAAGGCAGGCGTCCCAATACTTTTGGTCATATAGTGTATGTAGAATCAACTAGGAAGCAGAGAAAGAAATATTTAAAGATATGAAAAAAATAAAAAGTCCCAGGCAGTTATATTTTCTGATGTGCTTTTTTCAAGACTATGAAACAGATAAGGCTTAAAGTTCAACATAATCCCAAAATATGGTAAAGCACTAAGCATTGAAGTTCTAATTTCTTCTCACCTTCCTTTACATGGTATTACATAATCCGATAATTCAGGCAGAATACAAAAGCCCTAAATCTTTACTGACAGCCTACTCACAGCTTGGAAAACGTGGTTATTCTACTAACTGAAGATGACATCTATGCCCATTTTCTGTAAGCTTCAAATGACCTTAGAAAACATTATGAACTTTGTCTCTGATGTATGCTAACAAAACATAATTGACCATTTATTAAACGCAAATCTTCATTAAAACATTTACACTGTATGAACACACAGACAGAGAAACTGAGAAGACAGAGAAACTTTCTCCTGCCTTCTCTATCTGAGTTTTCATTCCTGACTAATATAGTACATCTTTTTTTCATTATGTTTGATACACCGTATAAGACCCTCACACAACAAAACTATAACTGGCATGTAAACTCTGCCCCAATTATCGGTAAAGCCTCATATACACACACACACACACACACACATACACACACATACACGGATGTTTTTTACCGCCGCGTTTTTGAGCGTTTTTTGCAGCTCTCCATGTTATTCAATTGCCCCATAAAAAAGCCGACGGTTTTGAGCTGTAAATAGTGTCTGCGTTAGTGAGCTTAAAGCAGAACCCATGGCCAGTGTGTTCTGAGGCTGTAGCGTTATGGCCTTTTTGACGCTGAGCTGGCAAAACGCTCACTAATGCTCATTAATGCTGTAGCGACGTTAACCGGCGTTTTTAGCGTCAGTGTTTTCAGGTTAAAAAATAGCAGAGGAATGTTTTTTTAAACAAAACGCCTATTAACGCCAACGCTCACTAACGCGCATTAATGCTGATGCAAAACGCAGACAATATCGCTTTTTTGACGCCGATTTTTCCCTGACGTCGGGCCCGACATTACAGCTAATTTATTTAATATGCCCGTGTGTATGGGGCCTAAATATTACAACCATGGAATCGGCAAATAAAGCATTCACTAAATGGTGGTTTGTTCTTTCCTATGCCTTCCCAGCAGTGTTGCTAACCTACTAGATTGAAATTTACTGACAGGACACCCAAAATTTACTGGCACTGCCAAGTTTTTACTGCCATTTCCAAAAGTTACAAGATTACAATTTTAAGTATACATTTCAGTATTTAGGCAACAAACACTATGCAATTAGAAATGTGGTTTAAGGTAGATATTACAGCAAAAAAACATATTTCTTATTTTAATTTCATATATCAAAAGTAGCTCAGGGACAGGACTCAGGAGGGCAAGAAATTAGAATGGGCAGCACACACACATGAAATTGACTCTCACAGAGACAGTAGTGTGCAGCAGCACAGATGATGATGACACATCACCAATACGACATGTCCCCTCCTGAGTCACAGTGACTGTCTCTCTCCACGCCAGGTGGTCCCTTCAGCCCACTCCAGTCTAAACAGCACTGACAGTCCGGCATGCCTTACTCCCGTCCCGTAGACCCGCACACAAGGCTTGGCCACTCTGCTCGGCTAACTTGCACCATGGCATTACACGACATGCTCAGGCACCGTCTCCACCAGACTCGCCCCTTGCCAGCGCCACCCCAACACACTGTAGCAGGCATTTGGATGGTCTGGGCCGGCTCCAGACCGGAACTGCACATGCGCAGTTTCAAGCGTCACAGCACATGTGCAATTCCGAGCATCAGAGCCATATTTTTTACTGGCAAACTTTTTCTTTCACTGGCATTTACTGGCAGGTGGAAAGTGGCCGTTTTTTTACTGGCTACCAGTAAAAATACTGACGGTTGGCAACACTGCTCCCCAGTTGTCCTGGGATACACTAGAAAGTGAATTCTACATAAGCCTTTGCAGCTACTTGATAAACAAATATCTAGCATTTTATAAGATATACACTTTCAGGCATTTCTGAGACATTACTGGCAGTGTGGATGCTGTCGGAAGTCATAGTTCATGGTAGAGACAATTTTATTGTTTGTCTGTATGGTCTGTTTAATGCTTGCCATTGTAGAACAGTCTGGGCACTGGGGCTGCTGTAATACAAGGCATTCTCTGACTGACTAGGGTGGAGATCATGAGGTCATCCCCCTGCCTCTCCAACTCGCCTTGTATTGATAAAAACACAAGGCTGTTTCTGAATGGCTGAGGAGCCGTATAACTTACTTACTTACTTACTTATTTATGCAGAAAGGCAGCACTGCTTATTGAATGCAGCAAAAGCTATAAGTATTACAGCATCTGCAGCGGCCAAACCATTCTACAAAGGTAAGCGTTCATTTTAACCAAGCTGGCCCAAACAATCTATTTGAAGTAATAGGAAAGCTGGAGTTCTGGTTTAAGGTGTCTCAAGGTGTGGATATACACTATATTGTCAAAAGGATTGAGGCGCCTGCCTTTATACGCACATGAACTTTAATGGCATCCCAGCCTTAGTCTGTAGGGTTCAATATTGAGTTGGCCCACCCTTTGCAGCTATACCAACTTAATTTCGCCTGGATAGGTTGTCCACAAGGTTTAGGAATGTGTTTATGGGAATGTTTACCATTCTTCCAGAAGCGCATTTGTGAGGTTAGGCACTGATATTGGATGAGAAGGCCTGGCTCCCAGTCTCTGCTCTAATTCATCCGAAAAAGGTGTTTTATCAGGTTGAGGTCAGGATTCTGTGCAGGTCAGTCAACTTCTTTCCTTAAACTCTATGGACAGCCTTCCCAGAAAAGTTGAAGCTGTTATAGCTGCAAAGGGTAGGCCAACTCAATATTGAACTCAATATTGAACCCTAAAGACTAAGACTGGCATACTATTAAAGTTCATGTGAGTGTAAAGGCAGACGTCCCAATACTTTTGACAACATAGTGTAAATACTGTATTAACTTCCTTGGATAGGAAGGAAGGAGTGTCCGGTGGCCAGAGAAATGCAACTTCTACGGTATAGTTCATAGGTGTTTATTAAAATAGTAATATGTACATCAAGCTAACATGTTTCAAAACGTGTTGGCTTGATGTACATTGTTACTACTTTTAATAAACATCTACGAACCATACTATAGAAGTTGCATTTCTCTGGACCTGGCACTCCTTCCTTCCAATCCAAGCCTACATGCTGAAAGGACCATTAGGTCATACAGAAAAGATAGCAGCCCAAACTCCAAGAAGGTACACCACCACCATCAGGCACAACCCACTGTAAGGGATTTCTTCTCATCTGCCCACACACACACCTACCCATGACGTACCCACCTACTGATCCAGCCAGATGTATTATCTTCCTGACACTCACTGGAACTGAAGAAGTGGCTTGGACAATCTACGAAACCTGTTCAACATTATAGAATAAGTCAAGTTGAATGTGGCTAACTACTGCTAGCTATATCATGACCTGGATAAAGGAAAACCTTCACAGACAGCATAGTAAGACCTTTCCCTAGTTGGTGTTAATTGCGTGGACTTGTTCTTCTGAGCTTGTGCAGTAGCTGCATGCAACACTTCTGTCAGAGTTTCAACAGATTCAAAGTATTCATGTAGTCCCTGAAACGCGTCAACCTTTATGCCTGGTGGAATTGTCATTTGTCTGCCATATGATTGGATTGTATTTTTATACCGACAATAAAACTTCACATCAATTCATCGCAACTGAGTGCGGTCACACCCTTTGTTTGTTCATGTTTCCTGGATGACGGACCAGACCTGCACCTGCTGCTTTGAATTTTCCTATCTACACCCGGAGCGGTTCCACCCCCTCCTCCTTGAAGATCAACAGATTCAAACACATCATTCACACATGTGCAAAAATCAGTTGCACATTCCAAAAGTTTTGCACTACAAAGAGACAGATATACCTACAACACTCATTAAGAATTCCCTTGTTTGAGTTCTTGAAACGATGGACAACCTAGTTGCAGCACGATCACCCAAATATCAATAGTGATAACATCTCTTATATATTTTCATGAAGAACATATCAGTTTCAGAGTAGTGCTCTTATTATACTTAGCTATTGTGTGTCTTGCATATCTCTTTCTCCAACCCTTTTTGCTATGTTTGAGAAGGTATTACTAAACACGCACATGCCACGTGTCTGTATTCATGCTAAATTGCAGCAGGAAGCAAATAAACTTTATATGTGCAGATAAACTTGCCAACTAATTAAACCACAACACATTCAACACAAATTTGGCAATTAAAACTGTAGTAACAAAACCATCAATGGAAGATTAACATCAGCTAATTACACATTTAGTATTCAACACTTTTTAATCCCTAACTCTCCCCCTTTCTATACACAAACATACCATACATACGGTAAATTGATAGATGAATAGTAAATGGCTGCTTTATTGCTAAAATTGAATTTATTTTATTAATATAAAGAGTGATAAGTTCAACCCTGTGCAGAGTATACAAAATCATTATTATCATTCCAGTCCCACTAATTGCAATAGTCCAAAAGACTTAATACAGCCCAAAAGCAATACTTACCTATTAACTTTACCAGTAAACATCTATTATCCTTCATATGGAGCAGCCATTCTCAACCATGGTTCCATGGAATGCTATGGTTCCTCCAGAGGTTTCTAGGGGTTCCTTGAGCAATGAGCAACTTCTACCTCTTAGATGAGTAACCACTGGCAACAAATGATGTCTTTAATTATCTATAAGAGAGGGGTCTTCTCAATGACCCCAGATGTAAGTAGAATGCCTCCTAGTAATAACCTTACTAATGTACTATGAGCTGTGGATATGGTGATTGTTAGCAAGGGTTTCCTGAGTCCAGAAAGATATTTCAAGAGTTCCCCATATTAAAAAGGTTGAGAAAACTGACCTACACACTGGATTTTAGGTATTTTAATGCTTTGATAGAACCGGAAAGAGTCTCAGCTAGAATCCATGCTTGACTCCAAGTTGCTCTATTTCATTGGCACCTTATAGAAATAGCATAATAAAAGAAAGTGGCCTATTGGAAACTGCAGCCATAAACATCAAGTTCAGTACATCCTATACAGATGCATTATACAATACATTAGCTGCTTTCTCTGATTTTTGTGACCCTTATCTTTGTAATGTATTACTATAGGTTTTCACTGTTAACCTTTAGTGTTATCTTCTACATATAAAGGTTCATGTTCATTTTAGATGTCACCATATTCTCAATATGTGCCTTTACTCAAACCCTGTGAATTATAGGAATAATTTCCTTACACACTCTGTTCATTAATTATGCATCATTTGCAGAGAAAGCAAGCAGAAAAAGCAAAGTAGACTGTTATCTTGTGACAATAAAGAGTAAATGATCCATACAAAATGGAATACCAACTTAATGCAAAGATAACATGCTGACCAAGGATGATACGTTGTCTAATGTCATGAAAAATTACCTTATTTACATTGGAGATAACTGTGAATGAGGATTCGCTATATTATAAGTTGTGTGAGTCATAGTTCAAAGTAACATCTCCAGCAGCTGAATATGCACCACCTGTTGTTTCAGTCATATATGGCTCTATATTACACTAAATTAGAAAGTAAGAGGTCAATAAGTACTTATGGTCTTCCTCTTCCCCTGTAAAAGTACATATTATAGTTAAAGAATGTACCATAGCTATTACCAGATAACCTCCCATTATCTCTGCTTAGTCACAAATAAAGACAAAAGCTACTTAGCCCTGCATCATACGAAGTATATTTCCTTTTTTTATTACAAAAAACATACCCCCCCCCTCCCAAATGCCTGAGTAGAGAAAGAGGGACATAGTTTTAGGAAAAAGTATGTAGGCAAAGGACACACCCCCTTTATGTAGACCATGAAGAATTATTAAACCAAAAATAATTGGTTAAACCTACAAGTGCAAATTTTTTATCACTATTTTTTCTTTAGGCTCCATGCATATGGGGGGTTTATCCCTGTGCACGAGATTCCAGCATTTGGTGCAGGTGGAAGGCAAAGGTTGGTTGTCCAGTTACGCTGCCACAGCCTGGAAGGATCAAGCGGAGGGGAAAGGCTGCTGTGGCTGGATGGAGCACCAAGTGAAATTAACATTAAGGGCAGTATGCACCCAGGTACAATTGCCTGGAACATAAGAGGTCTGTGTTCCAACCATTCGTCCATGGGAACATACTGCCCAGGCCTTATACTGTCTTTTAAAAGTAAGACCTTTTGCATATCACCTAGCTGCTGTTTGTTCCTTCTTTAGGGTCCAATGTATTCAAGGTTCATGGGCTTGGAACACAGAAGACTGGCATTCATCCCCGCCTAGCTGCAGGCTGGCTGACATAGACGTGATAAGCTTCCAGCAGCAGGGCTGGATGCTGCACCTCTCCCTCCTGGGTACATTAAAATTCCGGGAGGGATGCACAGCAACTAGACAGACCCATCTGTAAGGGGCCTAGAAATGCACCAGTATAGAATCAGGATAAAACTGTTTAAAAATTAATTTATTATAGAGGTCTATAGATCAGACCAAAAAGAGGGACAACTATGGAGGAATGAGAGACAGCCCCTATAAGGGTCTTTTCACTTGGGTGATCTGATCAGGTCCACCTGTCAGTTTTTGAGGCGGACCATTCCTATGGATTGGCGGATGTAAACTGACTTGTGTCCATTTACACCCGCCTAACTCCTATCAGGCCCGCTAAAAATGAAGGACTGTGTCCTCTTCCATTTGGGTGGACCAAAACAGAGGCAGCCGAGTGTAAACAGACAGCAGAGTCCATTTACTTATGCCCACTCAGATCTGCCTGTGTCCACTCTGCATAAACTGAGCAGTCTCAGACTTGTCATCCACCCCGCTCTGCTCCAATCAGCAGGGGATGCTGATCAGAATGGAAGGGGTCTGTGTGAAAGGACACTTAATGAGGGACAGTTGGGAGCTACGCGTTATTTTTTTGTTGAAAAATAGACTTTATTTTATGTAAAATATATAAAAACAAAATACTTAATGGGGGGTACATTCAACCCTGTACTGCGGCACAGCACATAAATACACTACATTACAATACAGTCCCAATCATACAATAAATACATTCACCCTGTGGTATGATGGTTAATGTGCTGTGTGGAGAAAAGTTCCCCGAAACATCATGTCATGCATGGCGCCGCTTGCCCCCGAAAGCAGTACCAAGACACATTACCGAACTAGCGGCGCAATGTCTGACGTGGTGTGCCTGGTTTAGACCCCTGTCCCACATGACACCACAATTAAAAACAAGGCCTGCATGAATCCAAATGTTTCAAACACAATTCAATAAGCAACGGATGTGATCGGGGGTAGGGAGCAGGGGTAAAGGAGGGGAAAAAAGTTAACAGGCCCGAAGCTGTATTGAAAGGACAGACACACAGAAGGGAGAGTGGGGGAAGGGGAAATCTTCAGACGCCCTCTTCCTCCTTAAAGTCCATCAAGTTATAGTTTCTGAGCAGACTGTGGACCAGTCTGCAATAGTCCTCAAAGGACATCCTCTCCCACTGGTGGATGAGGTGCTTTCTGGGACACCATAAAGCGTCCTTAAAACAACACATTGCCCGCCAGGCGCCATCAATGTCCTCCTGAGCAAAAGTCCCACAGAATAGTCCGTTCAGTACACCAAATGTATGATGGCTGCCTGGGGCAAAAAGTCCTTGACCTCTGATTCCAAAGCCCTCAACAGGTCCTGTGAAAAGTGGCACTCCCAGAAAACGAGCAGTGCAGTTTCCTCCTTGATGCAGAAAGGGCAGTGCCTGTAACTGTACAGGATTCTGGTATATATAAATGTCCTGAGTGCAACCCCCTTTGGATTGCCATCCATGCCAGAACCTTGTGCCTGTTGGTAAGTCTCTTTGAAGAAACATTCCTCCAGACCACCTTGCAAGTGGCTGAATGTAGGCCTGGAACTTGCTATGCATTAGGGCTTTTTAGGTAACGGGTAACATTGTAACCCTGCAGTAAAAATGCAGTTTGTTGTCTCTGACGCAGTGCAATATTTTTTTTACATAGCTTAAGGTTAGCTTGCTTAGGGTATAATCTACATTTAGGGCTTAGGGTTAGCTTAGGGTAAGCTTGCTTAGGGTATAATCTAAACAACCCAGGGGCGGACTGGCCATTAGGGCACTCGGGGACTGCCCGAGGGCCCGGGGCCAATAGGGGACCCCATGAGAGGCTCCTGTTACCTTCATTCAGACAAATCTGTGCTGATCCCAGAGCCAGAACAATTTACAGCACTGAGTTCTAGTAAGTAGCCTGACAAGGGTGCACTAGCATGTACACCCGGGACACCTTGGCTGCATCTCTTGCAGGGTGCCTGAGTTCCCACACTCAGCGATCACCCCTCTGTGGCAGCCGACTCCAATATTTCTCCCCACTGACAGCCGCACACACCACATAGACTCACTGGGGATCCTCCACCTTGGCTCCAATGTTCTCATGTATACAGACAGGAACAGGAGGAGCCAGAGAGGAGGGACATTACATTCATGGAGCCACACTGTATATCTGAGGTCTGTCTGTATATAATTTATGGATGGCAGAGGGGGACACAGTAACTGAGAAGGGGGAAGGGACAGGTAATCAGGATGCATGAGTGATGTGGGAAGGAAGGGGGTGGTAAAAGGAAATGTGCTGGGGGTGCTTTTGGAGGGTAGAGGTCTTGCACTAGTAGGGGGGTGATGTGGGGGATTTCATATCTGACCCCCCCTACTAGCACTAGTCCTCACCTCCTAAAGCACCCCAGCACATTTCCTCTTGCCCCCTATCCTTCAAATCAAAGAGATGTCACCTGCCACAGAGGGGCAATGGACATGCAACATGTGAATAAGGCCCCTCTCTATCCTCATCCCAGGGTCCCTCTCTGTCCTCATCCCAGGGGTCTGTCTCTGTCCTCATCCCAGAGGTCCCTCTCTGCCATCATCCGAGGGGTCCCTCTCTGCCCTCATCCCAGGGTCCCTCCCTGTCCTCATCCCAGGGGTCCCTCTCTGCCCTCATCCTAGGGTCCCTCTCTGCCCTCATCACAGGGTTCCTCTCTGCCCTTACCCAGGGTCCCTCTCTGTCCTCATTCCAGGGTCCCTCTTTGCCCTCATCCCAGGGTCCCTCTCTGTCCTCATCCCAGGGGTCCCTCTCTGTCCTCATCCCAGGGTCCCTCTCTGCCCTCATCCCAGGGGTCCCTCTCTGCCCTCATCCCAGGGGTCCCTCTCTGCCCTCATCTCAGGGGCTCCTCTCTGCCATCATCCCAGGTCCCTCTCTGGCCTCATCCCGGGGTCCCTCTCTGCCCTCATCCCAGGGTCCCTCTCTGGACACTACTCCCGTCTCTCCCTGGGATCCTACTCCCGTCTCTCCCTGGGGACC
>BLSH010321501.1:1022690-1035433 GCA_018402905.1 Glandirana rugosa | reverse complement strand
CGGGTAACTACGACAGTAACACAGGTAGCAACCACAATAACTCTCCTTAATACGGGGTAGTTACCATAGTCATCCTCCTTTACACGGGGGAAGTAACCACAGTCACCCCTCTTAATACGGGGTACCATAAACACCTACTTTCTCACGGTTCCCGGCCCATTTTCGTTCGTTACCCGGTGTAGACTGGGGGCCCAGTGTCAAACCTCTGGTGACTAGTTCAAGTTGGTTTTTTATTTGTATGTTAGTGTCACCGCAGTGATCCCAACCACAGTGGGCTACGTCTTTTTTAACCACAGTTGGGGGGAGGTGGTTGATATCGGGGGGAGTCATGGACACCAATTTTTTCTGCATCGGGTGACACCAACCCTAGTGACGCCACTGTGATTGTATGTTTATTTTTTGGTTGAACTTGATCAGTGGTCTCCAAACTGTGACCCGGGGGTCAGATGTGGCCCATTGCTTGCTTTTACCCGGCCCTTGGCACTCTTTCATCCACAAATACCATGGGGCATAATTCTCCCCACTGACACCAATGAAGGGGGCACATTTCCTCCTACTGATACCATTGATGGGGCATAATTCCTCTCAATAACACCAACGATGGACACAATGACAGCATCAATGGGCACAATGACATCAACGATGGGAAACAATTCCTCTCAATGACACCAACTATGGGGGCCAAGTGACATCAATGATGGGGCACATTTCCCCCCACTGTTACCAACGATGGGGCACAGTTCCTCTTAATGACCCCAACGACTGGCCCTTTGTTTAGAACGTTTGGAGACCCCTGAACTAGATGGATTGTGTCTTTTTTCAACCTGACTAACTATGTCACTATCATTTATTTTATCTAAAGATCCCGAATATAACAGTTCAGTCTGCACGTTTCATTGTGCCCCGAATGTCATGTACAGTGAGTCAGTGTGCGTTTATGCTGTTTTATTTTGGTGTGAATTTAGTGTCATTAATGACAACACTTTAAATAGGCGCCCTGCTAGCGACTAATTGTAAAGTGGCTTCCAACCTGACTGTCATTTTTTTTTCATCTACTTTCTTTATATTAATGTAATTCAGTAATCACAGCCATTAGAAGAGCTGTTCCTTAAGAGGGCCCCAGAGAGCTATTTGTCATTTTTTTGAACCGGGAACTGTCTCCCAGTGGATGTAGATTTCATTGTTCAAGCTTTGTGGCTTTCATGACATTGAAGTTTTTAATACTGGTAGCACCGCTGCAACCTGCAGGGCTTTGTGCTGAAGCAGCTGGCTGTATAACTCATTCAATGTCACTAAATAAAGAAGCCACCCGGCTAGGTTTCCGAAACAGGATTTGTTCTAGAAGATTTTTTCTATGTAGGTTTGTATCCTGTATCACAATCTATGTTTTTTTTTTTTTCTCGGAGCGCCCAAGCTGTGTATCCTATTTATTGACCTGTCCTGTATAAAAGGTGTGTGCCTATATAGAAGGAAAGAATACGTCAAGAGCTACACATTTTCTTTTGTCAACCCAATACAAAAAATAGAGTAGTTGTGAAATTGTGTGGCCATTTGAATGAACTGTGATAGTGGAGTATTGTAGTGTTGGGATATTAAGGGGTCTATTTATAAAGCAGTCAATGGGATATCCAACAGACATTCACTGCAGTAAAATCTTCAAGGTGCATGGGTTTTAAACCACAGTGATTGATTTGCCACCAGTCAGTGTTTGGCAAAAGTTTCCATCACTGCCTTAAAGCAGTAATAAACCACTAAAATAAATGAATAAACCCTGCAAGACAATGGTATAATGTGCTAGTACAGAGCAGGTACATGCTCGGAATCCAGGAAGTGTTCAGTCGTGTAAACCTACGTTCCTAATTCACAAATCACATTCACCTGAACTTCCTCGTTATGCGCTTGTAACACTTCACTACATTCGGCTTTGTTGGCCGATTACTTGACTCATGTCAGTACGCTAGACACAACCGCCAACAGCCGATTGTTGAACGTGCGGACGTACAACAGTTGCACCGTGTGTACAAAAGTTAAAACTGCAAACACGCATGCTCTGAATCCAGGAAGTGCTCAGTCGTGTAAACCTGCGTTCCTAATTCACAAATCCCATTCACCTGAACTTCCTCATTATACGCTTGTAACACGTCACTACGCTCAGCTTTGTTGGCTGATTACTTGACTCATGTCAGTACGTTAAACACAACCGCCAACAGCCGATTGTTGAACGTGCGGTCGTACAACAGTTGCACCGTGTGTACGAGGCATAAGAGCTACAACCCCTGTCAGATTATTTTTTGCCATCTGTGTCCCAATGCTGAGATTTCTTTCACTTCCTGCCCCATAGCCAAACAGCTAGTGAGAGAAAATCCCCATATATTAAGGGAATATCTTGGGGATCCCATTGGAAAATTTCCCCTCCTTTACTTTTCTGGGGACAGCCTTGGAATTTTCATTTACTTTCACTTTCAATGATAATGGTAAACAGGACAAATAGACAGGGTGAAAGAAATGGATGGATGGGGGCACAAACAGAAATAAAAACTGACAGGTATTCTAATCCCTCTCCATTCTATCCAAAACTTAAAAAAAAAATGTCTTTAGTTATATTTTAGGCCCCTTTCACACTGCGCTTTGAAAGTCGCGTGACTATGCTGCTGCGATTTCGCGGCCACGATTTTACCGCAATTTTGACGCAATTTCAGGGAATGCCTTTGCAAACTTGAGGTCTATGAACCTCAGCTCGCATCAAAGTCGGACCAAAGTAGTGCAGGGACTACTTTGAAGTCGGTGTGACTTGAATTCACACAGATATGAATGGTACTCATTGGAAATTATGGGGTACGACTTGCAGTCCCAAATCGCAGGACAAGTCGCACAAGTGTGAAAGGGACCTTAAGCTATCTAGCAATATGAACATGACAAACAATGAAGTTGCAATAAAAAAAAAGTCATATAACCTTTCAATTCTGTAACTGCATACTGGTTATCTACAGTATAATAACTGAGATATATATACATTTTATATTTTACATTTAAAGCTTATCCCTCATGTATGCTGGCCATTTGCCATGCTCTCCTGAACATTTTTCTCCTGGCAGGAGAAAAGCAGCGTCAAAAAACTCTCCTAAAGCCATGTTTTTTAAACACGTTTAGATGCATTTAGGTGTGTCAAGTGCTTGGGCGTTAATTCATTTCATTGGCCAGAATAATAATTTTTCCTGGCAGACTCCATTGCAGCCTATGTGTGGGTTAACCCCACCTCCTCTCCAATGCCATAGGACCCCATTTCCATAAGTTTGAGCTTACAGCCAGGGACTGTGTTCCTTTTTTGTCCTCCTCATTGGACCTACAGTATATGCATTTAAGTTTTTTCACTTGACGTCCAGTCCGGATGAACAAGCCCTGAGCGGGCCGGAGTCGGGGCATACA
This sequence comes from Glandirana rugosa, assembly GCA_018402905.1. Taxonomy (NCBI): domain Eukaryota; kingdom Metazoa; phylum Chordata; class Amphibia; order Anura; family Ranidae; genus Glandirana; species Glandirana rugosa. Next base: position 1,032,007 of record BLSH010321501.1, on the reverse strand, counting down.
ATCAAGTGGTGTAATAGCCCAGGGCCCAGCCACGGGCAGGCGAGTGGCTTCAGACATGAATGTCCCGGTGGTGGGGGGCAGCCTGTGTATGCCCAGGAGCGTATGCTCCTCGGTCACGGCTAAGCGGGCCTTATAGTTGCGCCCTTGGCTCGCTGGTCAGGCATCCAAGCAAGCCTGGTGTAGGATCCCCTTTGAGGGGCCCTCGTTATTCAGCAACAGGCTGGATAGTGCCATAGCCCAGGCCACTGGTGGGAAGTCAGGTTTCTTGCCCCAGGATAGGTGCCTGTTCGGTCAGAAGAGGCTCCAGCGGAGAAGACGCAGCACAGAGCATTCAAGGGAAGCACGTTCCTACAGGCCGGGCCGAGTCTTCAGAAGAAACTGGAGGAGGGGACAGACATCCTCCAAGAAGTCCACCAAGGGCCAGGCGTCCAGTGGATGCAAGCCTGCTAAATCGTGAGATTGGGCCTGTCCAGACGAGTCGGGTGGGGGCACGATTGCTTCTCTTCTGGCACGTCTGGGCGGCCTCAATCTCGGACTACTGGACCATCAAGATGGTCTACTCAGGCCACACATGATCCTTCACCAGTACTGCTCCCCTCAGGTTTATTCCTACCCTGCTGGGGCGTGGCCTGACGACACTACTGAATGGTTGCCTAAATCCACAGCTCCTGTGCTAAACGGCAAAAAGCGACCGATCCACGACAGACACCGGGACTTTTAACTACCCCTCGCATACCTGCACCCTCCTAGCACCTCCAGGAATGTCCAAAAGAAGAAAGGACTTTAAAGCTCCTAAGAAATTGACAGATTTCTTCCCTGCTCCAGGCCGCATGGGGACCCAAGATGGCGCCGCTCCCACAGCAGGAGATACAGCCACAGCTCTCCACTCTCCCCAGAGGGGATTACACGGATCCTTCACTCCTCCAGGCGAATCGGGTGAGTTGTCGCCCCCACCCTCTCCCTCTACCTCAAGTCCGGCAAAATCCAAACTTAGAACCGAAGAGCCCGAAAACGCCCGTTCGATCGTTTCTCCGATCGTTCTGAATGAAGCATCGTTCGGACATTCGCTCTTTCCTACGAACGAACTTATGATACCTTCGTCCCAAGCTAAACCAGCCCTGGATGATCTATCCGTATCTGACAAACCTGTATCTGAGCAGGTCATGAAGGATATGTTGCTATCCTTAAGACACACTCTGCACCTGGACTTATCATCGGTACTCTCCCCCATGTTATCCACGGTACAGAAACATGAGCAACGCATCCAGAACATAGAAAAAGCGGTCGCAGAACTTCCGAGAGCTCATAATGAAATGGTGGATGCGATCACATCACACGAAGAAGACATTCAACTGATCCACCTTAAACTGGCAGATCTAGAAGATCGCTCACGCAGAAATAATATCAAATTCCGAAATGTACCAGAATCGATCCAACAATCAGAACTGAAAACCTTCCTACAATCTCTGATGAGGACACTCATCCCGGATCTGACGGATAGAGAACTGGAAATCGACAGAGCGCACAGACTGCCGAAACCCTCACATCTCCCCCAGTCCGTCTCTAGGGATGTACTGGCCCGCATACACTTTTTCAATACCAAAGAGCGAGTCATGTATGCAGCAAGGAGGAACAACAGACTGCCAGACCCCTTTAACGCCATCCAACTATACGCGGATCTTTCCAAAGCTACGCTGGAAAATCGACGCCAGTTAGCCACCATAACGAAAGCTCTGCTTAACCACAAGATACCTTTCAAATGGGGCTTCCCGAACAAGCTCTTGATTACTCACCTTAACAAAACCTTCGTAGCACGCACACTACAAGAAGGCCTCCGACTCCTGCAAATGTGGCATATTCTACCACAAGACATGCCCGCCGACCTGGAACACCACAACGCCCCCATGGATACCAACGAGTTGCAACAGACGGGTTGAGAAGACCCACTCTACCCGGTTGTCCCTGCACCAACTGATGCCGTAGCTCAGGACTCCAATCAGCGGTGCCGTTTGCCTGAACTGTTTGACTTGGTCTTACCCTCTAGTTTTACTATTGTTGGTAGACCTTGCACCCCCAACTGCCCTTCTTTTTGAGCGCAGCAAGAACACTGCGCCCTGAGACCGGGATCTCTCCCTCTCGGTCTCCCTTTTTTTACCTGGGTACCAGCACTGTTCCCACTCCACTGAAAAGGAGAATCCCATTACACATCAGCCACCGGCAACACTAACAGGCTGCACGATGCCAATTAAAATCCTTTCTTTAAACGTCAGAGGTCTCAACTCCCCGTACAAAAGATCCCTACTAGCCAAAGAAGCGAACAAAATAAAGGCCGATATCATCATGGCCCAGGAGACCCACTTCTCTGCCCAAAAGACCCCCCAATTCACATTAGCAAACTTCAAACAAATCTTTCTAGCCTCTGGAAACAAAAAGAAGAAAGGAGTTCTCATAGCTTTCAGAGACTCCCTGTCCATTTCAGTGCAACAGTCAACATTAGACCCCGCTGGAAGATACATTATCCTCTCATGCACCTTGAACAATACCCCTTTTACCATTGTGAATATATACGGACCGAATAAACACCCCCTCCGGTTTTTCCAAAAATTTTGCCGCAAAATACCCGTAAATACAGCTTCTAGGACTATCATAGGAGGAGACTTTAATCTAGTAGGAGACCCATCATTAGACGCCAAGCCCACCACCCGACACCGCAGACCGGCCCTCAACCCACTCATCCGTTCCCTCGGATTGTATGACGTTTGGAGATGCCAACATGGAACAGAATCTGACTTCTCTTTCTTTTCACATTCCCAACTCTCATACTCTCGGATAGACTTTTTTCTCGTTGATAAAAGAACCCTTCAAGAAATATCTGACTCGTCTATTGGCTGCATATCCTGGTCAGACCATTCTCCCATTTCCATCACTGTAGGCCCCCGTTTGAAAACCGTCCCGAACTCCTGGAGACTCAACCCATCACTACTAGCGGACCCTGCCAATATTCGAACCATCAGGGAAGAGCACCAGGCCTTTTTTGAGATAAACGAGACTCCCGATGTGAACTGTTTTACTTTATGGCAAACGTATAAAGCTTATATGCGAGGAGTTTTAATGAAACTAAGCGCTATTACTAGGAGGCAGAGGAACCAGCAGATTGATGAGGCTCTTACTAAAATTGACCATCTGGAGAAAATAAATAAACAACAACCCTCTCCACATACAACCACAGAACTCCAGTCATGGAGAAACAAACTTAGATCCATTCTCACCTACAAATTTGAAGTCGAGCTTAGAAAAAAAAAAGCAAATTACTATGCCCTGAGTAACAAACCAAGCGCCCTTTTGGCCCGTCTATCTAAACCCCCATCCTCAAAGGCTAAAATCTCCTTGATCCACCACCCCACAACCCAGAAGCCTTTGACTAACCCCCAAGAAATTGCAGATGCATTTAGCGACTACTACTACGCCCTGTATAATCTAAAAGAAGATCCACAAACGCCACAACCAACTACGGCCCAGATACAGGAGTTTCTCAACTCCGTAAATCTACCCAAAATCTCCCCCGAGCAACTAGAGCAATTAGCAACCCCCTTCTCACCTCTGGAAGTGGAGAAAACAATCCAATCCCTCCCAAGCAACAAAGCTCCAGGGGAAGACGGATACTGCAATGAGTTCTACAAAGTGTTTAAGGAGCTTCTTTCACCCAAACTCGCCGCCACCTTCAATGCTGCTGCCTCCTCTGCCTCCTACCCTATTGAAATGTTGAAGTCTACTGTAGTGACAATTCCGAAACCAGGTAAAGATCCAACCACGACTGCTAGCTACAGACCGATTTCACTCCTCAACACAGACATCAAACTCTTTGCCAAGATTCTGGCCTCCCGACTACAACAATTTCTCCCCGACCTGATCCACCCGGACCAGGTTGGCTTTGTCCCGAACAGACAAGCCCCTGATGCCACCAGGAGAATGATTAATTTAATCCACCAGGTCACAGAAAACCGAACGCCTTCTCTGCTCCTATCCTTGGACGCAGAGAAGGCGTTCGACAGGGTCCACTGGGGCTTCCTCAGGGAGGTCCTCCTTAAATTCGGTATTGAGGGTAGGTTTTTAGACGCTATCCTGGCCCTGTACTCCAACCCCTCTGCCAGAGTTCTGACTGATGGAATGCTCTCCAAACCATTCCAGATCTCTAATGGCACCCGTCAGGGATGCCCACTATCCCCTATCATCTTTGCCCTCTTAATGGAGCCCCTTGCAACTAAAATCAGACAAGACCAGAACATCCAAGGCATCTCCCTCTCAGGATCAGATAACAAGATAAGCCTATTTGCAGATGACACGATACTTATGTTCTCTCGACCAAAACGCTCACTCCCTGCAATTCAGCATATACTCCACCAATTCTCCCTGATTTCCTACTATAAATTGAACTCGACTAAATCTACCATCCTTCCCCTCAACATTCCTGCAAACTTGGCCACTCACCTAAAAAGAACCCTACCCTACGTTTGGTCGGACCAGTCCATCCCCTACCTAGGTATTAGTCTAACATCATCGCCCCATAAATTATTCGAAACTAATTACAAAACATTCCTGAAACTGCTTCCGAAACTCTTCAAAGAAGTACGCTCTCAATACTTCTCTACACTAGGAAGAATCGCTGCATTCAAAATGCTAATTCTGCCCAAACTACTCTACCTCTTCCGAACTCTTATCATCCCAATCCCCCAATCTTTCTTTCACTCGATACAAAAAATGATATCGCAGTTCATCTGGGCAAACAAACCTCCCCGAGCTCCCTGCACCACACTTATACGACCCCACTACAAAGGAGGCACTGGTATGCCTCACATCCAAACCTACTTCAGGGCGGCAGCTCTGGACCAAATGTACTATTGGTGGCACCCCACTAGCAACAAACCCTGGTCTCTGCTAGAGACCAATGGATCTTCTACCAATACTCTGACAAACTCACTCCTACTCATGTCAGCGGGCATAAAACTGCCACAAACGACACTTCCTCCAACTTTAAAAGCCTCTTTCCAAGCTTGGCAAACCCTTCCATCATCTGAGTTCCCCAAGCAACCCCTTCAAAAATTTCTCATCCCACTCTCGGCCATAGAGACTTTAATCCCAGACATCTCATTGAGGAAATGGTCCTCCCTGGGTATACATCATATAAAAGACATAAAATCAAACACGTCCCTCCAACCATTTACTACCCTACACCAGCAATTTAACCTGCCACAATCAGAACAATACAACTACTCCAGAATAGCCCACCTTATGCAAACCCTGAACCTTCCGACCTCGGCGTCCATACCAGCACCGATCCACATATTTCTGTCCCAACCAACCCACCCAAAACACAGTATTTCCACAATCTATAACTTCCTCCTAGAGAAGTACTCACAACAGCAACCTCCCTCACAACTGAAATGGGACATAGAACTGAACAGAACTACAACAGTAGACCAATGGAACAAATCTTACCTATACACCTACAAAGCCTCCCATTGCAGTAACCACTGGGAATTATTCCATAAAACTACTCATAGGTGGTATCTCACTCCTTACAGACTTTCTAAGATATACCCAAATGCTTCTAACACATGCTGGAGGGATTGTGGATCCATCGGATCCCTCTCCCACATTCTCTGGTCCTGTAAAACCCTGACCACATTCTGGAAACAAATCTTTGCCCTGATTTCCTCTATCACACAAAACGCGATTCTCCCTAACCCTGAACTAGCAATCCTGCACTTAAATTTAGACAACTTCCCCGGGAAATTTAGGACAGTCATAATACACATACTACTGGCCGCCAAATTAAACATTACCAGGAAGTGGAAATCTCCTGACCCTCCTTCCCTACAAGCAACAATTGCAGATATCAATCTGCAATGCGAAATGGAAAAAATGTTAGCAAGGAAAAACCTGTCACTACCTAAATTTCTAACTACTTGGGATCCTTGGCTTTCCCACCCGAAATGCACCGTCAAAGCCTAATTCCCTGAAATCATTAACCGACAGACTGGAACACTGGTACCCTCCCCCCTTACCCTTTCCCTCCCCCGACTGGTACTACTCTCAGAGTTGCATTAACGGCTATACCCACCAAGTTGTTTATGATACCTATCTAGTCTTCCAAGATGGTTCGCTGGGTTATAGCATTACCCCATTCTATTGTGACCAGTCGGAACATCTGTGTGCTATTTGTACTGAGCATGTTGTTACTCTGTATTACTATATTTCTTAATAAAAACTATTGAAAATTATTCCTACCCTGCTACCATGGTCAGAAACAGGTGCTGCTATTCTATGTGGACTCGATGATGGCGCAGGGGGGTGTGGTGCCCACCCCGAAGGGCGATTAATTCCAGCGGGTGTATTCCCATCTCTTCCTGGTGGTAAAGAAAAATGGGTCATGGTGCCCCGTGATAGACTTAACCTACTTAAACAAGTTTATAATCTACAAGAGATTCAAAATGGAGACGCTGTCTAAAATTCAGCAGGCTGTACAGCTGGGCGACTGGCTAATCTCAAAAGATCTAAAAGACACCTATTTCCATGTGCCTGTGGCGGAAGAGTTCCACAAATACCTCCGGTTTGCGGTGGGGCAAAAACATCTGTAGTTCGTCTGCCTCCCCTTTGGGCTCTCAACCTCACCTCGTACCTTCTGAAAAGTTATTCTGGCCATGGTAGCCCTCATCAGAACAAAAGGAATGCGGCTATACCACTATCTCCCAGAGCATGGAATGTCCAGGCGGATTTCCTATCCCGCATGCAACTAGACAACAATGAATGGTCTCTTCACACGGAGATGTTCAGGTGGATCCTGTTCCTGGGGGTCGATCCCAAAGTGGAACTGTTTGCATCCCTCTGCAACTTCAAGATCAAGAAGTATTACACCCAGGGTCGTTGCAGCCAGGCCTTCGGAGTAGACGTCCTGACGGATTGATGTAGCTTCAGCAGAGCATATGCCTTTTCCCTATTCCCAGTCCTCCTCAGATTTCTGCAGAGACTCCGAGCGGAGGCCGTTGAGATGGTGGTAGTAGCCCCTTACTGACCGAACAGACCGTAGTTTCCCCTCCTTACCCAGCTCAGCTTTTGGGACCCGGTACCCCTTCCCCTCAGGCCATCTATCCCAGGTGGCAGTCCTGCATCCTGTGATGCAACGCTTAGGGGAGAGGCACGCTGATCCGACAAGACGCTTTTATATTACCCAGAGAGGCACGATTTTTTGATGCAGTACAGTGGATTGTTTTTTGTTACATGCTGTATACAGCTGGTGCTCTGGAGCACCTATCAAATGTGAGTTTATGTACATATTTTAATAAATGTCATTTGAATTTTAAAAACGATATAAGCATTATATGGTATTTTTTTTTCTCCACATACACCGGATTATAATGGAGGAACACTAATGGAGCTGAACTGAAGGAGAAAAGATCAACACCTGCTAGTCCTGAGTGACTAAAAGCGTACTTTGACTGAACTTGCGGTGAGCACATTTCTTATGGGGGAGCGCAATGGTGAATTCATATAAGGCCTACATTGAGAGGATATCTGAAGACACAGGAATATACTTTTTTGGACATTTTCCCGGAAATTGTCTTTTTTCCCAATTTCACTAGATCACTGAATAATATTGATGGACTATTATAAAAATATACAATTGTTACCGTTTATTTTATTTTTATTTTAGTTACAGTTTCAATTTTTCAGTATTTGATCGATGGAAATTGATACACTCACCTTAGAGATTAGATGTGGTTGTTATTAGCGCAGCGCTTTCTGGTTTTAGCTCATAGTCCTGCATCCTTGCCCAGCACTATTGAGACTGACAGTCTAGTTCTTGAGAGGGAGTCCTTGGCTGTATGTCATGCGTCATCTCTACTCTCATGAGTTCAAGAAGGGCAAGTATGGACAGAGTTTACAGAAGAATATGGGCCAAGTTTGTGGAATTCTCATCCTTTGTGGGAAGGTCATACAGAGATTCGGGAATACAAGACATCCTGGAATTTTTACAATCAGGTCTAGGTCTGGATCTGTCGGTCAGCTCCCTCAGGGTCCAAGTTTCAGTTCTGTCAGCCTTCTCCGGAGTGTCATGGGCCATTCACCCTCTGGTCTTCAGAGGGGCGGCAAGACTCAGGCCCCAAAGGAGGCCGAGATTCCCCATGTGGGACCTTCATCTTGTTCTTGATCCACTCTCAGGACTCAATACCATGGGAACCGACCTGGATCCTATTAAAGATCTCTCCGCAAGAGCCGCCTTCCTCATAGCCATCACATCGGCCAGGAGGGTCTCAGAGATCAGGGCCTTCGGCCATAAAGAACCGTTCTTGACTTTCTTTACGGACCGAGTGGTGCTCATACCCATGCTCAATTCAAATCCTAAAGTCACGTTGGGCTTCCATGAAAATCAAGAGATTTTCCTGCCCACATTCACAGCTCCAGGGGCCGCAGAGGCTCATCCACTGGATGTAAGGGAAACACTGAAGGAATACCTGCAAGCTATTTCCTCCTTTAGATGCTCGGATCACCTGTTCATCCTACACTCCTAGAGAAATAAGGGGAAACGTGCTTTGACCAGGACGATTGCCGCCTGAATCGTCCAAACCATCCAGCAGGCCTATAGGGCTAAGGGCTTGGCTCCTCCGGAGGCAGTGACAGCACATTAAACCAGGAGCATGGCAACTTCCTGGGCGGCGGCCCGACATGTGGTTACAGATGTCATCTGCAGGGCGACTTCATGGGCCTCCATTAATACCTACCTTCATGTCGCATTATTGCATAGAACCTGCTTCTTTATCTTTTGTAAAATTTGGTTTAAGAATCCTGTAGGTTGACGGGGCAAATTAAAGTTTTTTTTTTTTTTTTATCAGCATACCCGCCCGTGTGGTTTGGCTAGTTCTTTCCCACATGTAGGCTGCCATGGAGTCTGTCAGGAAAATGGAAATTTTCCTATCAAATACTTACCATAATTTTCCTTTCCTGATGGACTCCATGGCAGATGGAGTTCCCATCCATTGGTGAAGAGTTGGCTAGTTACTGAATGCAGTCTCTGGCTGTGAGCTCAAACTTATGGGAATGGGGTCCTATAGCATTGTAGAGGAGGCGGGATTAACCCACACGTAGGCTGCCATGGAGCCCATCAGGAAAGGAAAATTATGGTAAGTATTTGATAGGAAATTTTCCATTATTCCGGACATTGAAATGAATTAGCACTCAAGCAATAAACGCACCTAGTATTATCACACATTTAGACATTTTTAAGTTAAACGGGGCAGTTGGATGTCCTAAGAATTTGG
>BLSH010321501.1:998924-1022306 GCA_018402905.1 Glandirana rugosa | reverse complement strand
GGTCTGGATCTGGGGATAACTCGTAAACACCCCGTAGGAGTTTGGCTTCCACCTCCTCATGTTCCAGAGATTGTAGGTGGTCAAGGCGTTACAGCAGTACCTCCTCACCTTCTCCTGACTTCACCTTTGGACACTTCGAGACCACTTGAGGCACGAATTCCCCCTATTCCGTCACGACCTTTTATTACCACCGGTGTGTTTTATAACTGTGAAACCCGGGTTAAACCTGTAAAAGTGGACCTCCACATGAGTGAAAACAACGGTCACCAAATCTGAAAGTAGTGAGTGCACAGCTTGTATAACAGTGTAAATTTGCTGTCCCCTCAAAATAACTCAACACACAGCCATTAATGTCTAAACCACTGGCAACAAAAGTGAGTACACCTCCAGGTGAAAATGTCCAAATTGGGCCCAAAGTGTCAATATTTTGTGTGGCCACCATTATTTTCCAGCACTGCCTTATCCCCCTTAAGCACGGAGTTCACCAGAGCTTCACAGGTTTCCACTTCAGTCCTCTTCCACTCCTCCATGACGACATTGCGGAACTGGTGGATGTTAGAGACCTTGTACTCCTCCACCTTCGGTTTGAGGATGCCCCACAAATGCTCAATAGGGGTCTAGGTCTGGAGATATGATTGGCCAACCCATCATCTTTACCCTCAGCTTCTTTAGCAAGGCAGTGGTTGTCTTGGAGGTGTGTTTGGGGTCGTTGTGTTGGAATACTGTCCTACGGCCCAGTCTCCGAAGGGAGGGGATCATGCTCTGCTTCAGTATGTCACAGTACATGTTGGCATTCCCTCAATGAACTGTAGATCCCCAGTGCCGGCAGCACTCATGTGGCCCAAGACTATGACACTCCCACCACCATGCTTGACTGTAAGCAAGACACACTTGACTTTGTACTCCTCACCTGGTTGCTGCCACACACGATTTACACCATCTGAACCAAATAAGTTTACCTTGGTCTCATCAGACCACAGGACATGGTTCCAGTAATCCATGTCCTTAGTCTTGTTGTCTTCAGTAAACTGTTTGCGAGCTTTCTTGTGCATCATATTTAGAAGAGGCTTCCTTCTGGGATGAAAGTCATGCAGAGCAGTTTGATGCAGTGTGCGGCGTATGGTCTGAGCACTGACAGGCTGACCCCCCCACCCCTTCAACCTCTGCAGCAATGCTAGCAGCACTCATACCTCTATTTCCAAAAGACTACCTCTGTATATGATGCTGAGCATGTGCACTCAACCTCTTTGATCGACCATGGCGAGGCCTGTTCTCAGTGGAATCTGTCCTGTTAAATCGCTGTATGGTCTTGGCCACCATGCTGCAGCTCAGTTTCAGGGTCTTGGAAATCTTCTTATAGCACAGGACATCTTTATGTAGAGCAACAATTCTTTTTTTGCAGATCCTCAGAGAGTTCTTTGCCATGGGGTGCCATATTGGACTTCCAGTGACCAGTATGAGAGACTGAGAGCGGTAACACCAAATTTAACACACTTGCTCTCTATTCACACCTGAGACCTTGTAATACTAATGAGTCACATGACACCAGGGAGGAAAAATGGCTAATTGGGCCCAATTTGGACATTTTCACTTAGGGGTGTACTCACTTTTGTTGCCAGCAGTTTAGACATTAATGGCTGTGTGTTGAGTTATTTTGAGGGGACAGTAAATGTACACTGTTATACAAGCTGTACACTCACTACTTTACATTGTAGCAAAGTGTCATTTCTTCAGTGTTGTCACATGAAAAGATAGAATAAAATATTTACAAAAATGTGAGGGGTGTACTTACTTTTATGAGATATTGTATGTTGTTTAGCCTAACTGATATTATTTTGCCAGTCCCCCCCAGTTCATTGCTGTCTTTTATATCGTTACATTTTCTCATGGACAATCGCAATAGCGTCTGTCATAATATACTATATGAATTATTCCATTCTATCAGACAGATCTGAAAATAATTACATTCCTACAATAAGCAATCCTTTAATTAGTTCTGTTTGAAAACATGTGTAATATTGTTGTTAATATTATATAGATCCCATTATGTTTTAGTCTTTGTATAACATCAAAGTAAACCATCACTTAAAGTAATTGTAAACGATTACCTTGTAAAACAACCCATTCAGTTTAAAATAAAAAAGAAAGGCAAAACATTTGTGTATAGATAAAAAAAACTGTTATATAAGTGATTACATTCCTTCTGTTCTCAGCTGCATAAGAGCTGAGGGGATGAGAAGCAACAGTACACTGATCTTTCCAATGAATGGCTGTGCCGAGTGGGCGTGCCAGGGCAAGTCTGATCATTGGAGGACAGTACACTGAGTTCCCAGAACAGCTAGAGAACTGACCATGCTGTGCTCTCCTGCATAGTGTGGTCAGTTATTAATGTGAAAGCAGAGGGACTGGAAGGGACACCAGGGATTTCACAAAAGAAGCAATTCAAAGAGAACAGGATATTTTCTTATACAAGTTTATGGTACAGTAGGCACATATCAGGAATGTAAAATGTTGGGGTAACAAACGATTTAGATTTAGGTTCAGTTTGGCCTTTCATTTTCTGTATGATATAAATAGTATTTATCATCAGAGTTCTCTGGGCCAAGACAGACATAGAACCACATAAAAGACACCACAGGACTCACAACATAACACAGACCTGAGGTTTGCCTTGGTCAGCTGGTCAGTACACCAAAAAAGGGAAGGGGGCATACTCAAAGATAATAAGTAATGGATGATTGTAGAAGAGGAATGTATGAGGAAAGTGCCCTGAGAAAGGGGAATGGGTTGGAGGCTATCATGCACCGGAACCGACAAGGAGACAGGGGAGTGAGCTGAATATATATACCCCAAACTCCCATAAATTCAGGCCACCATACAGGCCTTCTTATATAATTCAACATGGTAAAACTATAAAAACTATAGAATTTTGTAGCTTTGTTTTCCTTCATGCTTACTGTTGTTACCGTGTAGCTTGCACCTTGTTTTATAAAATGCCTTTATTTGAGAAGATCCAATCTATACAAGAGATCAGTCTTCTCCCTTTTTTATTTATACCTACAGGTAAACCTATAATAAGGCTTACCTGTAGGTATACATAGTTTAGGAGATATTTACTTTAGCAGCAGCCGTTGACGTCACCTGCACATGCGCACTGTGCGCTCAATGGACGTTCGCAGCCGTAACTCCCAACCGCATGTCTTTCCAACGGGTGGAGCCCGCGAACCTGGATGGAAGACTGGGTGAAAATGGAAGCCCTGTCAGGAGTGACAGCGTATTGGTGGGGGTTCTTCGTTTTCAGGTAATAATTTCATAATGTGCTACTATGACCTTAACTTGCAGGGGGAAGATTTTTTTTTTTTTGCAGTTTACTACCCTTTATAAAGTAGTGTTGGTCAACTTAGTAATTATACGCCCAGAAGGCTGCACAATTGCATTCATATATTTGCTTTACATTAATGCATGGTAATATGCATGTTCGCCAATTTCCGTGCATTATGGTGCCATAAATTTTGGAAGGCATCCCAATGCGCTGTTACAGTAGTGGGCTACACACCGGCACTGCAGCTCATTACAATACACTTACTGTGCATTACTCTTTGTGGCATTTAAAAAAAGTAATTTTTAAAATGTTAAGTTGTGCTGTCCCATGCTGGTGTGACCCATGCTGAGTGCTGGTGGCCTGCAGGTGGCCCGAAGGCTGCTTGTTGGGCACCAAAGATTTAAAATAATAAATTACACACATACGCACACAAGACTTATGCTCTGTTTGAGGATTAGCTTTGGGGGTTTGAGCAGAAGTATGACCTATTCAGTGCTATCCACATAAAAGACCCAATATGATTTTAAGATTTTGTCCCACAACTGTGGTAGTGAAGGCAGGCTTAGGGAGAAGGGTTTACGAGGAGAAAAATGGGTGCATCCATGGTAGAATAATGCCGCCTTATAATTGAGTTCTATATGAGGCAGGCCCTAAGACCTCAGAGAAAACAGTCTGGAAGATTTATAACAAACGTGGGAGGATATCTACTTTCTGTAAAGCCATTCTAGCAAACTATTTATGGGTATGTCTGGACCAGTATTTCAGTTTTTGAAATTCTGTTGAAGATTTGTCTTGTCTTCCTTGGGTAGGGAATCATTGAAGGCCTCAGTTTTGCATGTGTTGACCCTTTTAAATAACAAACATTTCATACTCACCTGCACTGTGCAATGGTTTTGCACAGAGCAGCCCACATCCTCTTCTTCTCAGGTCCCAAGCAGCTTGCAATGGGGGCACCCAAGCAAGCTCGTTCCCAAGCCATGGCTCTACATGCCTATTCACACACAGAGCCACAGCTCAGCCCCACCCCTCTCTCTCCTCATTGGCTCACTGGCTGTGATTGACAGTAGCAGGAGCTAATGGCTCCCACCGCTGTCTCAGCCAATGAGGAGGGAGAGTCCCTGGAAAGCTGAGGCTCTAGTGCACATTGCTTGATTGAAATGGGGCTCAGGTAAGTATTAGGGGGGCAGGGGGAGGCTGCTGTGCAGAGAAGGTTTTTTACCTTCATGCAAAGAATGCATGAAGATAAACAACCATGAGCCTTTAGAACCACTTTAAAGTTGCTGTGGGCAGAAAAAACCTAAATTCCTACTGCTAGAATTGTATCCAGGAGATGGGAGGATGTCAATTTGAATAAGGGTTGCAGAAAGGAATTCCCCATTGAGGTTATAATTTTGGCAAGTAAAACAGCTACCATGTACACTATATTGTCAAAAATATTGGGATGCTTGCCTTTACACAGACATGAACTTTAATGCCATCTCAGTCTTAGTCCATAGGGTTCACTATTGAGATATAACAGCTTCAACTCTTCTGGGAAGGCCATCCACAAGGTTTAGGAGTGTGTCTTTGAGAATGTTTGACCATTCTTCCAGAAGAGTATTTGTGGGGTCAGGCACTGATGTTGGACGAGAAGGCCTGGCTCGCAGTCTCCGCTCTAATTCATCCCAAAGGTGTGCTACCAGGTTGAGGTCAGGCCAGTCAATTCCTTCACCCCAAACTCTCTCTTCCATGTTTTTGTGGCCCTTCCTATTCCAACATGACTGGCCTGCACAAAGTCTTGACCTCAACCCGGTAGAACACCTTTAGGATGAATTAAAGCAGAGACTGTGAGCCAGGCCTTCTCGTTCAATATCACAAATGCGCTTCTGGAAGAATGGTCAAACATTCCCATAGACACATTCCTAAACTTTGTGGACAGCCTTCCCAGAAGAGCTGACGCTGTTATATCTCAATATTGAACCCTACGGACTAAGACTGGGATGACATTAAAGTGAGTGTAAAGAAAGGCGTCCCAATACTTTTTGACAATATAGTCTATGCATTTCTTCTGTGTATTTAGCTATTTGCTTGGAGTTCAGCATTAACCTCTTTCTCTCATCATTTCTTGATAAGAGTGGGAAAATGGTGATTTTATTAACCAAAACTTATATGGACAGTTTAGTCGTGCATTAAAGCAATCAATGAAGTAACGTTGAATTACTTTTCATGCAATATAGAAAAATATTCACACGCCCTAGCCTCTAACTAATCTTTTATCCAATTTTCTATCGTTGATTCCATCAATGGAATTACCAGCTAACAACAAGTGAGAAACACTGCTTTTCAGCAGATCTCCTTGATCACATTAGTAGCTTTCATCTTGTAATTAGCTCTAAATAAAGCTTGTGATGACAGGAAACTGCCATTGTTGGCCTCTTCTACTGAGAATGTCATTTGCATGACTCTCCTGCTGTCCATCTGGCCTCAGTACCCCTTGAGGTGCTAACCCCAAATAACTATTCACATTCGTGTTTTAAAGTCACTTTGATTTCACTGACTGCATGCTTGTTTAAAAACTAAGAAAATATTGCCATCGGGGCAGGCAAGACACTAGCATTTTAGGAGATGAGCAATAGCAGCCTTTATATTTCACTCATGTCCCAGAAACCATTGTAAGTACAAGATAAGATGTGATATTAGTTTGGTTAGATTAGAAAAGCATGGTCAATATCAGTCCATGGAGAACACTCCTAAGCAAGGATTCCAAATCAAACAGAGTTCTCATGCTAAAAGATCTAAAACTTTTTTGTTTGTATAGAAATTCTAAAAATATGTGACAATTCTGGCCACTGAGGGACTGAGTTACTCTTTTAGAATTTATCATTTTTATTAAGAAAAATATTTTATAAAACATGTTGCATAAGACATGCACTAAGATAATATCATCTGAAACTGTTTGTAATTATACTGAAAGAAGCCCTGTAGGAAAATTTCAATTATCAGAAAAAAAATTGTCTGGAATAATGAATCATCTTAAGCTACCCATTGACCGATTCATATTTTGATAGACCAATTTGTTTCTTACCTAAGGCTATATTTTTTTAATAATACGTTCTGTCTAATTTGTTACTGCTTACTGAATATACTTAAGATGGCCATAAATGGTTCAAATCCATCCAAGATTCGAACCATGTATGAGCAGGCTGAATGTACCCAAGTTTATTGATTGGTCAATTTGGATATAACCAGCTTGCTAGATTTTACATGCAATTATAAATTTGGTCTTTTAAGCCTCGTACACGCGGTTCTACGGTCGTATGCAACAGGTCGTACGAATGACCGTTGTATGCTAATCCGACTGTTAGTACGATTAGAACAGCCGAAGTACGACGGTCGTACAACAGGAGTTGTATGAGCAAACTAGAAAACTTTGGTAGTATCAACATGCGGTCGTACGGCCGTTGTATCGTGTGTACAGAGAAGTAGGTCAGAATGCTCAGAAGTCAGGAATGGCCGGATACAAATTACATGCACCTGAACTTTCTCTTTATAGGTTCATAACATGTCACTACGTTTGGCTTGGTCGTACGATCGTGTAGTGCATGTCAGTATGCAAGTTACATTATCCAACATACGATTTGGTCCGTTTGGTCGTACGACTGTCGAACCGTGTGCACGAGGCTTAAAGCCAGCCATAGACGGTGCAGGAAAGAAAATTGCTTGATTCCCCCAGCAACACCGTCTGTGTTGCTGGGGGAATCCCTCCCGTGAAGCCATTGTGTTCTCCCGAAAACATGGATTATTGCTAGCGGCTATGACAGCCACTAGCAATAATCACATGGGAAATCCAGCAGGCTGGTTGTACCCAAGCTGACCGATCAATCAATTTGGGTACATTCAGCCTGTCCATACATGGTTCGAATGTCAGCTGGTTCATAAAGGAATTTGAACAATTTTGTTGAAGATTAGAGTGCAAAAAATGATAACTGTATGAGGTACCATATGTGTATTGCTAGATTTACCATTTCCAGTTGTATATTTATATGACCATTAGTGTGACCAGGACCTTATACATCTAGTGTAGAGTGAAATAAACCACTGTAAATGGCTGCTTCCCTGAGCCTGGTGTACAGGTTTTGCTTAACCACTTGCACTCCGGAAGATTTACCCCCCCCCCCCCTTCATGACGAGGCCATTTTTTGCAATATGGCACTGCGTTACTTTAACTGACACTGTACCCAAATAAAATTCATGTCCTTTTTTTTTCCCACAAATAGAGCTTTCCTTTGGGGGTATTTGATCAGCTCTGCATTTTTTATTTTTTGCTCTATAAACAAAAAAAAAACGACAATTAAAAAAAATAAATTAAAATGTACTTTCTGCTATAAAAGATATCCAATCAAAAATGTAAAAAAAATAATTTCTTCATCAGTTTAGGACAATATGTATTCTGCTACATATTTTTAATTAAAAAAAATCCCAGTAAGTGTATATTGATTGGTTTAAGCAAAAGCTACAGCGTCTACAAACTATGGGATATATTTATGGTATTTTTATTTATTTATTCATTACTAGTAATGGTAGCGATTATAGCAGGTCTGCAATATTGGGGTGAACAAATCGGACACTAACTGACACTTTTGACACTTTTATGGGACCAGTCACACTAATACGGTGATCAGTGCTAAAAATATGCATAATATATGCATAATAATGCTAATGACACTGGCTGGGAAGGGGTTAACATAAGGGGCGATCAATGGGTTAACTGTGTGCCTAGCCAGTGTTTGTGTACTGTGGGGGAGGTGCTTTTACTAGGGGAAGGCATTGATCCATGTTCCTGCTTTGCAGGAACACAGGATCCATGTCTTCCCTACTGACAGATTGGCGATCTGCCTTGTTTACATTGGCACATCGCCGTTCTGGCTCTCTGCCTAATGATCAGTGGGTGCTGGCGGACATCGAGTCTGTGGTACCCGCTGATCAACTCCTGTTGTGTATAATCACACCCGGGCCGCCGGTGCTGCGCATGTGAACCCCAGACCCTGGGGGCTAGGTACATGATCCTGCGCAGCAGGGCGGCCTTGCCACCGTATATGTAAGTTTTATGGTTGGCAGTCGGTTAAAGGGTAACTCCACTTTTGTGGGAAAAAAATGTATAGTATATACAACTGTGACACAAGCCAAACTGTAATTTAATGTTATTAAAAATTATTCAGTGTGCAGTACTGTAATTTTCTGTAAAATCCAATGCAATATGGCAACCTGAAGGCGTTCCGTACACAGTCGGTGTACAGAACTCCCCCAGAAATGTCAATTCCTGCTTGGCTCACTGATTTTCCAAGAAGTTTCCACTAAGATACATGTCAGATTTTAGGCATCCTCTGCAACGAAAATGTCAGTTTTGGTGAGATGGTCCCAAAAGGATTCAGACCTTGCAGCGTTTCTTATTAGAGCATTACATGTGCTTCAGCTGATCATTAATAAAAAAGTCACTCCCATTCAGACTTAGAATCGAAAAAACAAACAGCTTTTTACTCAGAGGAGCAACAGGTAGGAATTTGCAACAAAATTTGGTAAAATTCCTGCAATGAACGATGATGATGAGTCACACAGAATGTAATGTTTATTTCTCAGCAAAAGTTAAAAACTCTTTAACCTCTTCATGCCGGGAGTACGCATATATGCGGCCTTTTGGTGGATAAGCCCTAACAACGAGTGGCCGCATATATGCGTACCGGAATGTAAAAAAGCTGTGCCGAGAGCAAGCACCATGCACGTTCCCGGCACAGTTACTGGTGGCTAACGGAAAGCTCCCGATCTCTACTTGCAATCAGGAGCTTTCCAATCGCATGACGCACCATGACAAATGATTAGAAACCCTGCCCTGCCTCCAGGCATCAGGAACCATTTAAAGGGCCGGGAGGCACCAGTGTTAAGGGCTTAAATAACATTAACCTTTTTTCCCCATATTTTTTACAATCCCATGGGATGCTATGCAATATGAATAGAAAATTCCTACAGATAAAACCCATCCAAAAACAATTGTCTCACTGTCTCTTTAAGGGTGATTATTGGACATACCTGTATTTTTTTGTTTTGGTGTCTTTCAGCTTTCCAGAAAAAAAAGTTATATTGGATGTACAAAACTGGAATAATATTCTTCTTTTTAAAGAATGTGGATGCTGCTGGTAAAGTCCAAAAAGTGAATGATGAGCGATCTTCTGAGATAACGATACTTCCCAATTGGGATCACTATGAAGCCGCAGAAACAGACAGAAATGGAAGTGTTGCAGCATGGGACAGATTACAACGTGCTACTCATATCTGCAGGTTGGAAGTTAGACCTTTATAAATCTCAAAATATTTGCCCATATATGCACTTTATATATTTTTCCATATATGTCCTTTTTTTGGCTTACTTTAATGTTTGGCGGTCACAAGTGGTTTCTCTTGTACCCTTAAATATTGATTTTTGAACTCTGAATGAATTGTTATGTTGTTCATTTCTGACAGTGCGTGGGCAGAGGCTGGCATTTACCTGATTGCTTGCCATGTGCTCGAGGGATACGCGCAGATTTTAGAAGAAATATTCTTCTGTTATTTTGAGGAATTAGTTAATCCCTTGATAGCTACAAAAAAGTAAAAAGTAACAATATACTGTGGTTTGGCAGAACCACTGCAAGAAAACAATGTGTCAGTGGGATGTTATATCGGAAATAGCTCAAATAGCTTTGGATAGCATCGTGCTGTACCTTGAGGGATAATGAACCTCTGTTTACTGCCCAGCACAGATTTTCAGTAGCATTGGCAGACCGCTTTGAACGCCATCATAATACTGGTCATTTACATATTACATAGGCTCTGTGCTCCGCTCACAGATTACTTATTTACTGGCCAGCTTTGAGTTTATATTATTGTTTAGATTATTTAAATGGAAAAAAAGTAAATACATACTGTATATAAAATATTATGAATTTTGAAACATATACCATTTATAAGAAAAAAAATGTATGCTTTCCTTTAGTTGAACATTTAGGCCCCTTTCACAAGGGCGTTCCGTTCAGGTCCGCCTATCCATTTTTTAGGCCGACCCGAACGGACACCCCATTCTCCTCTATGGAGCGCCGGATGTCAGCAGAGAAATGCCCGCTGACACCCGCCGCTCTCCAATCTGATCTGTGGTCCGTAAAGTCAGACGGATGGAAACCCTATTTTTCCATCCATCTGTGGATCGGATTGGATGACAATGGACAGACGGTCCCTTATCTGATTTTCCATAGAGGAGAGCGGCGCTGTGACAGATCCATCTCCGCACAGTTTGTGGAGACAGATCTGTCATCTGTTGGCTCTGTGGGGATCAGCAGCACAATCCTCGCTGAGCAGAACGGAGTCCGTATACGGACAGCCCCGTGTGAAAGGGGCCTTAGGGCTTGTTCACACATGTGCACAAGGGCACACAGAAAGCAATTGTTTTCTATGTACGTACCCTGTTCACACTTAAAGTGTTACTAAACCCAGGACCCTGCATTTACTATATATGGTCTCCCGCAGTACACAGAACATGGAAATGTATTTATTTTAGTAAATATAAACTGATAAATACCTTTTCTTATCAGCAGTCTTGTGTCGTCATCAATGTCTGACCGAGCACTGGTTAAAGCTTGTAGGAGGAGTTTTCACTCTCCTCTGACTGTCCTATGAGACTGCATGACCACTGACCCTCTGTCTGGACAGTGCTGATTGGCTCTGTGCTGATCACATGCACCCCCCCCATACACACCAAACTGAGCATGTACAGAGTGCCTCCCAGGGCTCTGTACTGTCAGCAGATGGATTGGGGACAGTAAAAGAAAGGGAGAATCCGAGAAGACAGGATCAAACAGCCTTTTTGCAATGCAGAGGATTAACCCCTTAGTTTCCCCATAGTTGTGCCAGCTAACACTTGTTACCTTCTTGAATCAGTAATTATTAACAATGCTATAGATTTTGCTATAGAAAAATGCTATATATGTCACGGATTTGATTAGTAACCAAAAAACAGTGACTTGGAAACATTGCTTTAAAAATGACAGATTCTTCAGGATTGCCATCTAATTTTAACTAACACGGTCAGGAATATGTAAGACTGAGGGAGCTTCTAAAAGATTCCACAATTCTTAAACCTGGTTATGGCTATCCAGTGAGTCAGTTAAGGAAGCAATCAGGTATTCTATCCTCTTCACATTTCGGATCCTAGAGTGCAACTCATATAAAGAGTGGGGCTCCTGTTTTTTCTATTTAAGAGCAATCAAGCAGTCCAAACCTGTGAAGGAGTTTTTTAGAAAATTTAGAGAGGGATTGAGGTGGGAGACCCAGGAGAAAGGTTTTGAGATTGAAAGGAATCCAGGATCTAAAGATGGAGTAGAGTAGGGAGCCAGTAAGGGACAATTCATGACCAATAGAAGTTGTACAATGTGCCTGGGTCTTTTTTTAAGTTTTATGGCCCGTACACACGATCCGAAAATCGGACGAAAAATTCAGATTACGAAGCGATCGTATGATAATCGGATCGTTAGTACAGAGCTTTCGAGAGCCGATCACGACAGTTCCCCTGATATAATTAGATCGGACATGCAGGAAAAATTTTCTCACACAGTGCCCGATCATACGATTTTTGTTTAATCAGGACAGTTGTCGTTCGAAAATACAATACAAATACACTACAACACATAGGATAGATAGAGGGTTGTTCTACAATAGTAGATAAGAGCCTCAATACCACACCTGCGATGTAATAGGACCCTTGTGCGCCCCCAGTCTCGGCGCACAAGGATCCTATTACATTGCAGGTGTGGTATTGAGGCTCTTATCTACTATTGTAGATTGGCCCTTAATTGCAAGGGACCTATTATATGCCTATTGTTGGACCGTGTGGTGGTCTTTTTCCACGCCCCCAGTAAAGACTGAAGTAACCATGTGATGCATCTTGGACTATATGTGTCTCCTGCAATGGCGGAAGTGCTGGGTCTCCTGTGGTTGTGGACTACATGCGCCCCTAGTTAGATGATTGGGTGTATCTTGTTACTTAAGCATACAGTTGGTGGCGGACTATTAGATCCCCTGAGGAAGCCTATCCAGGCGAAACATGTCGGGACAATAATCGTCTGATCCACCACCAGCAATAATAAATCTCTCTGTATCACCAACCCGTCAACAGTTGTACTGTATGGTTTTATATGAATTTTGTTTTTGTCTCTTTAAAGATATGTTATAAACTAATAAAAGATACAATGTTTTTATAAAATATAGTTTGTAAAAGTATTTATTCTCGTGCACCGTATAATCCCGTTTGGGAACAACCCTCTATCTATCCTATTAACTATTGGGATGAGGTGCCTAAATATATGTCCTATTAGTCTGAGTGCCAGGGAACACCACAATGTCAATGCTACACTACAACACATGACATCACTTCAGATTTTTTATTCTGTCGTACGAGAATTTTCGTGACTTTAGTAAACTTTTCAGATTCGACCTGAGATTAGCATGCAAAAAAAAAGTACAATCTGTCGTCCAATTTTCGGATCGTGTGTACGGGGCATTATTTTCAGTGTTCAGGATTTTAAAAAACACAGTTTCATTTTTCTTGTTTAGTTACATAAATATGTAATATAATGTAATTATAATTTGTGTTCTTCTTTGGTGCCAGCAGGTAGAGCCCTGGGCCCATTCTTAAGTGTTTCCTACATCGCCTTACAGCCTGTTGTATAAACCTTGTTGTTTACAGTTCTCATTAGCGCAAGATGAAATTTACAAAGCAGGGACTCCTTCTTACTTCCCTCCTGAATGCCTCTGTCCAAGTATAAGTGATAACTAATGTTGCACTGTGCCTTTGGATCAGCATGACAGCTAGGCAAGCTGCGTTTTCAAAACAAGAAGTGAGTAGGGATAGGCTTCATTTTCCTCACTACGTCAGTTAAATCAGTGGTTCTCAACCCTGTCCTCAAGTACCCCAACAGGCCATGTTTTTGGGAATTTCTCTTAGATAAAATAGTACTCCAAAATACCAAGCCATTGACTCGGATTTAAAGCACCTGTGCAAGAAGAAGGAAAACCTGCAAACATTGCCTGTTGGGGGTACTTGAGGACAGGTTTGAGAATCACTGAGTTAAATGATTCAAAGCTTATTTTCTTTGGGTATTAGGTTTTATTTTCAGTAACTAAGAGGAGTAAAATCCTTTTATTCTGTTTATAGCCATTTCTCTGTTTCCAGGCTGAGTCTATGCATCAGGAAGCTGCCATTGATATTCTTGTTTCAGGAAAATGGCATGAAATCTGCTGTCTCTTTCAGTTGGCATCAGCTGCATTAAATACTAAATATAGACGACGTGGAATCATCCTTCTGCTTCGGGATTCTTTTACGGTGTCTTATGGGGTTAGTTTGGCTCCCGCTTCCCTGAGGCTGGTGTGTGTCATTCCCATTTACACTTGTGTGTATGATTTTGGCTGGAATTTTGTGACAGGACGGGGTTGACCTGCGTTGGAGAGTGTGAAAGCCTTGCTACGCGTGCCATCAAGAAAATGGGCCTTGTAGTGTCAAGATAACCATGTCAAGCATAAGCTCAACACAGATACCAGTAATGTTAAATAAAGTCCTTCGAATCCTTCAATTTCTCAAATAATCCTTCTGTTTGTGAAGCCACTTTTAGAAGAGACTTTTTCTGTTTAACAGCAAGATAAGGCAATGCGTGCAAACTAGTTGGATAATCTGCGTTAAGATTATTATTGTTATTATCCAAGGCTTTATTTCTCAAACCTGGAATTACACCCCTTTCCCCTTGCGTTTCGCTCATAGTGAATTTTAAGACTTGTTCCCTTAAGAAGGTATTTGAGTCGTCTTTATAATATCTTCCTTCCTTTCCCTCTACACTAGAGCTTTAACAAAGCTAAATGCTTCCCACCTGTCAAATGAATTGACAGTCATCTTTTAGAAACCATTCAAGCACTGTCTCTATTGTACCTCGTTTTCTGCTCTCTTTCCATTTTTTCATTATAATCTGCCCAGAGAAAACAGTGTCTTTTCCTATATCAGTAATAATTCTTTAAATGATAACACTTTGATAAACACCTTGCTATGTGATAAATGCTTAACAACCTAGCTGGAGTTGCAAATAAAAACAGCAAAATTACTCAAGATTCAAAGGTGTTTCCACCTTGTGTTTGCTTGGTGCATTTTGCTTGCTTTTAAAGCAGGGCAGTTTTTACTTTGTAATGTTCGTAGACGCGACCATCAAATTGGAGCAGTCCTGTGTGTGAATTCCTTATGGCTCAGTACACACAAGTGCTCTCTAAAATGTTTGCATTGCTGTGTTATGCCTAAATGAACTTGGATTTCAATGATGGTCAATGTTGACACTTTAGTCTTCATTCAATTTAATAGCTTCCCTGGATGGGATCCCAACTTCTGAAGTGGATCAGAGCATCTTTTTGAATGGGCGCCTATTTTTTTTTTTTTTCAGTGCTTACATTTTGACGGCTTTGAAAGGGGTTCTCCAACCTCTTTGAAAATAACTCGTCCAGCAAGTGTAAAAAAAAAAAAAAAAATCTTTTGTTTTTTAATAAAAGTGAGACAAAAAACCCTGAAAATGCAATTCTTGGTTGGCAAGACCTCATTAACAAGAAAAAAGAAAAGGACAATAGTGTAGGACTTTAACTGTTGCCACTACAATCCCAAGTGGAAGGAAAAAGGCTCACATGTGTATAACATCTGAAAATGTATTATATCAGGTATAAAAAGTCATAAAAGACATTATGAAAGAATTGCACATTTTGCATAGTTATAACAGTCTCCCATGTGTCAAAAAATCAGGTTGTACAGTGAAACCTATAAATTTGGCCGATCAATCAGTAGCTTGTTAGGTAAATGAAATGAATATATGGTGGTTTTCCATATGCAGGGCTGGTGACGGAATCCCTGTTCCAACACCAATGGATCGCTACGCATTTCGCCAACAGCTTCTTCAGCAGATCCTATTGGTACTGAGAGATGTATTACAATTAGCATATAGTTATGAATATAATAACTTATTAACACCATTGAGGTAGAGTCCTCATAGTACAAGTGGTGGAGGATGTGTGCAAAGTGGTAGAATTGTCTGGATCTTCACGCAAAAGTGAGTTAAAGTGTTACTAAACTCACTATATCTGGCCCCCCACAGAACATGGAAATGCAATCATTTTAGTAAATATAAATGGCTAAATACCTTTCCTCATCAGCAGTATATAGCGGCCTTGTGACTTCTATCAGTGTCTGGTTAAAGCTTGTAGGGGGAGTTTTCATTCTACTCTGACTGTCCTATGAGGCTGCAGGACCCCTGACTCTCTATCTGAACACTGCTAATTGGCCCTGTGCTGATCACAGGCACCCTCCCAACAAAAAAATAAACTCTCTAGCAATACACACCAAACTGAGCATGTGCAGAGTGACTCCAAAGGCTCTGTCTTATCATGAGATGGATTGGGGACTGTGGAAGAAGGGGACGATCAGAGAAGACAGGATCAAACAGCCTTTTTTCTTTTCACAGTGAGTATAACAAGCATGCTTTACTGCATATACAGACTGATTTTACTGAGGTTTTAGTAACACTTTAATGCTGGGAACTGTTTGTTCTCTGGGTTGAAGAGCAGAAAAAAGTGCACTGTGTTCAGTAGGTGGTGTAGCTGTGCAAGATAAAAAAAAACCCTTAAAGAGACAGCTCTCCATGTATTGATCTGTACAGTGGAGTGACTGTGAGCACGGGGCATTCAACAAAGCAAGAAGATTGCTATTTCCAATGGCAACAAGGCTGAGATATTGGCCTCTAACTACATTTCTCTCCAGCACTGTCTCCCACAGACCTCTCACTCTGCCAACCAGTGTGCTCCTTTTCTGTGCTGAATGACACCCAATGTCACTCAGCCCACTTCCTGTGTGCCTAGGTCCCTATAGACTGGGGGTAGGCAACCTGGGGCCCTCCAGCTGTTGCAAAACTACAAGTCCCATCATGCTTCTGGGAGTAATTGTAACTGCCAGCCTCAAAATGCCTCATGGGAAATGTAGTTCCACAACAGCTGGAGGGCTACTGCTTGCCTACCACTGCTATAGACACACAGTGCAGTAGTTTACTGTAAGTTCAGGCTGGTGTGGTCTGGCAACACACTGACACCCTTGCTGCCATATGGCTATGTTCTGGGTGTTCAGTGTGTCCCTGCGACTAAGGAGGGGTGGGCTACTTCCGGCTCACCTGCCATCGATTAAAATGCATGTGCTTCCACTGTGAAGACTCTCAGAAGTGAGAGTTAGGGACTAAAGGTAACAGGATTCCTTGACAGGGCCTGTAGCTTACGCATGTATTTGCAAATGTGTGTAGACTAAACCCCTTCTTTAATGTATACTGTTAGAAAGGTCAATTTGGTTGGTTGTAGGCTGGTTAGTAAGTTGAACTTGGAAATGTATTTGGTTTTATTTGTGATGGAGAGCAATTACACCAGCTGGGGCTCCTGATGTACTATTGCAATTAATAGTAGTTATACAATATTACATGAGAGTCGATCTGTGCAACAGTGGGGATAACTTACAGCCAATGTAAGACAAGAAGGAGAAGGACCCCTCTTGCAATGTGACCAGCTGGAAGGCCTTTGGAATACAAGTGTTATTAAACTCTCCATTTATGAGAATACAAAGAATTAGGTATGGGACTTTTCATGTACCTCCCAGGGTTTAATAATCACCTTACAAAAATGTTTAAAATAATTTATCACATATCTTTATTTAAAGTGTTTTACAAACTCTAAAAAAGCCCTTAAAAAGGGGGGTTCATTCTTTTTAAAGCAAGATAACAAACTGATTTGTCCAGGTAGCTGCTCTCCTGAGCTCGAGATCTGCCTTTTGGCCAACACGTTTCGCGGGCTGACACGCTTAGTCAGGGCTGCAGATCCTATTATGTACAGTAACAATATGCAACAAATCATTTTACATATAGAATAAACAAAGTTTGTTATCTTGCTTTTAAAAGATTGAACCCCCTTTTTTAAGGTCTCTTTAAATAAAGATATGTGAAAATTATTTTAAAACTTTTTTGTAAGGTGATTATTAAACCCTGGGAGGTACATGTAAAGTCCCATAACTACTGCTATTGTAAATCTTCTTCTAGGGATGGTACCTCCTT
This sequence comes from Glandirana rugosa, assembly GCA_018402905.1. NCBI lineage: Eukaryota > Metazoa > Chordata > Amphibia > Anura > Ranidae > Glandirana > Glandirana rugosa. The sequence goes on along the minus strand of BLSH010321501.1, from coordinate 1,004,816 downwards.
AATGGTTGTTCATTAAATCACACTCTACCCCGACACACAATTTTTTAAACTCTCTATTTAAAACATCTTAAACAGGTGCATAATTTTGCACTGACACTGTTTGATGTCTGCTTTCTGTTTGCAGTCTGTCACTTTTTCCAAATTTCTTCTAAAATATCACTCTCCTTAGGGTCTTGTCTTGCAGGGTCCCCCATGTAGCCCCTCTGTAGCCAATCTCATGACTACTTATACTTCTATCACTACAGCTGTGCTGTTGCTCCTGCACACCCAGGCAGCTCAGAAGCCCAGGTATGCAAGCCCCTTCCCAGCTCTTCCTTCAGGGAATTGACTAGCAACAGCTTCCGAAACAGCCCTGACCACTGGTAATAGTCTTAGAACAATAAGATATTTCTCAAAGATTAATGGTAATCACATGTATTGTATGTGACAGCATGATAATTAGTAAAAGTATGCATAAGAAATGTGTAATTGATTTTCTATAGACTGTTTTGAGGATGCAAAAGAATCATTCATGTGACCTTTCTGTGTCGTCTACTATGCATGTTCCATAAACTTCTAGTTGCAGCACCAAGCGAGAAGGAAGTGAATTTCAGACGAAAACATTGTAAGTAATTGAGGATTCGTTCGCATCTAACATTTTATTGTCAATTACAGCTATTGTCCACATCTGTTGTCCACGTATTCTTTTTCTCCAAAAATGATGTTTTAGGAATGCTCTGAAAAGGCCACATATGGAACTAGTTTTATTGCACAAACAAGTTTTCCAATTACATGGACAAAGCAATCCATTAATATGTACTACTTGTGAGGGTATGCAAATCATGTTAACATTCTGGACAGGCACTGGCATAGTAATATGCAGCTTGAATTACAGTCTGTTATATTGGGACCCATACACAGTGGAGTATGCCAGCAAATATTTGTAATTAAATGAAAAAAGATGCACTTTCTGGGGTGGAAATTAGGCATAATCTAACAGACAAGCAATGCTATTTTTAAGTGAACATATTTGGATAGATAATAAAACGTAAAACAAAAAAAAAGAAAAAAGAGCAGTGGACAAAAGGACCAGTGATGTAAGGTTGAGCATGGTAAGGTAGCAGGGAACGAAACTCTGGGGGCTGTTTGGGATCATATAACTCTGCATACTTACCGGAATTTTTGAAATCCTTTATCCTTTGGAAACACATGTCCCGTTTACATCATAAATATCAGTAATATCACTAAAATGTGATACCTGCTGATCACTGTTAAAAAATGAATTTATAATAAAGCATAACATTTATATAATGATATATGATATTTTGATGTATTTTTTTTATAATATTCGGGTATGGTGTTAGGAGCCATTGCAACGTTTACAGAATCTTTGTGAAAATTGTTGCTGTGTTTTTCTTTCTTATAGTCCAATTGAAGCCCCTGTATTTATTACTGTAATGCATTCAGCCTGCATATACAGTAATAAATGCTCTTTTTTCTGTGTAATTTTACATACTAAGTGCTGGGGGAATGTCGGACTGGTGAACCGTGCCACTACTTCTGTGTGAGAGCAGCAGTTTGACTCTCCCTCATTCTGCTGCACTTAGTATGTTGATAAAAAAAAAAAAAGAGTATATACTGTATTTAGAGAAGAATTCCATGTATGGACATTTTTACATAGTTACATTGGTCCAGCTTGGACCAATGCAACTTTGCGTACACCATACCTGTGGAATCCCTCTAGAAGCTAGAAATCACTGGGCTCCGGTAACTGGTCTGACAAGGGCACGCTAGCGTGGGCACCCGGCCAGCACACCTGCCCCACATCTCTTGGTGTTTGGAAAATGGGAAATGCCACTATCTGCACCTCTGACAGCCAATATCTCTTCCCGCAGGCAGCCTGTAGAACATGCTGCAGAGGACTGAAGCTGTCTCCTCCTCAGCTATGACATTCTCCTGTACACAGACAGGAGGAGGAGTAGCCGGTGAGGAGGGACACTGCCTTGCATGAGCCGCTCTGATCTGAGGTCTGCAGTGTGTTTATTGTTGATGAAGACTTAGGCGGGGTGGAGGGGAGGGTACAGTGACCAGGCAGGGGGGGGGGGTAAAGTGGGGGGGGGCAGATAAGGATGTACACTTGGAGGAGGGATTTGGGGAGGGTGGGACCAGGGGTAGAGGTTATGTCTTGGAGGTCACGGGACTTATACTAGAAGAGGAAGGGGCGGATTTGAACCCCCCACCTTCTCGCTCAAGTCCTCTCCCCTTCCAAAGCACACCCCCAGCACACCTCCCCCCCCCCACTTCACCTTCTAGCACAAGCCCAATCCATTCCCAAAACGCCCCCCCCCCCAAGCGCATATGTTCACCCTCCTCCACCCCACCTTTTAGCACACATTCTCTCCCCTCCCAAATAGCCCCCAGCGCATACAGTTGTATGCAAACGTTTAGGAACCCCTGACAATTTCCATGGTTGTCATTTATAAATATTTAGGTGTTTGGATCAGCAATTTTATTTTGATCAATCAAATAACTGAAGGACACAGTAATATTTCAGCAGTGAAATGAGGTTTATTGGATTAACAGAAAATGCGCAATGTGCATTAAAACAAAATTGAACAGGTGCATAAATTTGGGCACCCCAACAGAAAAATCACATCAATGTTTCGTAGAGCTTCCTTTAGCAGAAATAATAGCCTCTAGACGCTTCCTATAGCCTGTAATGAATGTCTGGATTCTGGATGAATGTATTTTGGACCATTTCTCCTTACAAAACATCTCCAGTTCAGTTAGGTTTGATGGTTGCCGAGCATGGACAGCCCGCTTCAAATCACCCCACAGATGTTCAATTATATTCAGGACTGGGGAATGGGATGGCCATTCCAGAACATTGGACTTGTTCCTCTACATAAATGCCTGAGTAGATTTTGAGCAGTGTTTTGGGTCGTTGTCTTGTTGAAATATCCAGCCCCAGTGTAACTTCAACTTTGTGATTGATTCCTCAACATTATTCTCAAGAATCAGCTGATATTGAGTGGAATCCATGGATTTGTATTTTAGGAAAAAGTAAGAAATTTGGGTTTTTTTGCAAAATTGTCGCTCTTCTTTTGTTTATAGCAGCGATCAGAAATGACGCAGAGGGGATCAAATACCACCAAAAGAAAGCTCTATTTGTGGGAAAAAAAGGACGCAAATTTAGTTTGGGTACAACGTCGCACGACCGCGCAATTGTCAGTTAAAGTGACGCAGCGCCGAATCGCAAAAAGGGCTCCGGTCCTAAAGCTGGAAATCCTTCCGGGGCTGAAGTGGTTAACCAGATTCCCAGTACCGGCACTGGCCACACAGCCCCACAGCATGATGGAACCTCCACCAAATTTTAGTGTGGGTAGCAAGTGTTTTTCTTGGAACGCTGTGTTCTTTTGCCGCCATGCATAACGCCCCTTGTTATGACCAAATAACTCAATCTTTGTTTCATCAGTCCACAGCACCTTATTCCAAAATGAAGCTGGCTTGTCCAAATGTGCATTTGCATACATCAAGCAACTCTGTTTGTGGCGTGTGTGCAGAAAAGGCTTCTTTCGCATCACTCTCCCATACAGCTTCTCCCTGTGCAAAGTGCGCTGAATTGTTGAACGATGCACAGTGACACCATCTGCAGCAAGTTGATGTTGTAGGTCTTTGGAGGTGGTCTGTGGGCTGTTTTTGACCGTGTTCACCATCCTTCGCCTTTGCCTCTCCAATGTTTTATGTGGCCTTCCACTTCTGGCCTTAACAAGAACTGTACCTGTGGTCTTCCATTTCCTCACTATGTTCCTTACAATGGACACTGACAGCTTATATCTCTGCGATAACTTTTTGTAGCCTTCCCCTAAACCATAATGTAGAACAATCTTCGTTTTCAGGTCATTTGAGAGTTGTTTTGAGGCCCCCATGTTGCCACTCTTCAGAGGAGAGTCAAAGAGAACAACAACTTGCAATTGGCCACCTTAAATACCCTTTCTCATGATTGGATGCACCTGTCTATGACGTTCAAGGCTTAATGAGCTCACCAAACCAATTGTGTGTTCCAATTAATCAGTGCTAAGTAGTTACAGGTATTCAAATCAACAAAATGACAAGGGCCAGGAGATGGCGCTGTCACTCTTAATTATAAGTGGGTATGTAAACCTAATAAGTGTGTTGTACACCATCTACTATAGTGTACGTGAGAGTCACAACACACACAAAGAACATATACTTTCAAATGTCCGTAAAAATCCGTAAAAAAACGGTATATGTACACACTGAATACTTTTTCGAGAAGTGAAGGTGTTTAAGTAAGTAAAAGTGTCTCTATATGTAGGTGATCATAAATATGTGAGGTAAAAACAACATTAGTGCAAAATGTCCATAAAAGTCCGTGTCCGGTCCGTAAAAAAGGTGTCCGTAAGACTTTGTGAAAAAAAGGGGTCCTTCACAATTAAAGCAAGAGGTTCTGCAAAAAGCCGCCTAGGCGTGTGGCTTCCTCTGGGGGTCTTGGAATGTGTGGGTCAGTAGGTGGAGAAATTGATTACAGATGTATCCATAAACCAGTATGCTTCATTCAAAAGGTGACTTTCCATATGTGTCATCTATCACGAAAAATGGTGACTTCACTGGTGCTCCCCGCATGTGCCCTCACTTACCAGAATCTTCATACCCCTACTGGGGTGATGCGCCTTTGGTAAATGGGGTCTTTGTTGTCGTCTCTCCGGTGTCCCGTAGTTCCTTCTCCCAAGGGTGGATTCCTCCTTCCAGGTGTTCCTGTATAGTTCAGTCCTTGATGAGTCCAGTCCCTATGTTCCAGATGGTCCTCGGTAGGATTTTGGATAAGAAAAAAGGATCCAGGATAGTGTAGTATTTTGAGGTTATTTATTCAAAAAATAAAGTTCATTAAAACTTCACGGAGAACCATATTAATTTTAAAATTTCTTATACTTACATCAGTATCCCATTTGCGTAAATGAAGACTATTTTTCTATATCTAACATAATAATTTTGTACGTTTTTTGTTGGTCTTTTATCCATCACATTGCACTACCTTGTTTTACCCAATATGATTCAGAATATTGCACTTATTTTCAGTATATTATGTCCTCTTAATATACACATTATAACATCTGCACTAATAAGAATTGCAAAAAGTTTTTTTCCCGGACGTTCTCATCTACATCATGAGCTTGGAAAAGATTTTTCTAATTGGTGAGGAAGGTCAGATCTCCTCCCCCTTTCCTTCTCTAATGACACACCGAAATACCTCCCTCTAACACACATGATTGGATCTCTTCCAAAACTCCACCCTCCATGAGGGATATTTAAACACACTCAGAGCAAGCTTTGACCATAGCCTCAGAAGACGTCAAACCGACGAAACGCGTCAGGCGCGGCAATCTTGCTCACATACACTTGTTCACATAAGCCAGCAGCAGCAGCGAGCAGACTCCTCATTGAGGAGCGCAGTGAGGAGGAAGGAAGGGAGATCCAGCCTTCCTCAAACGGGCATAGCCCGCGTTCTTGGCTTACTGCTGTGTCAGTTTCGGATTTTAGCACACATGAGTGCTTTTTAATGAACTTTATTTTTTGAATAAATAACCTCAAAATACTACACTATCCTGGATCCTTTTTTCTTATCCAAAATCCTACCGAGGACCATCTGGAACATAGGGACTGGACACACGATTTTAGGCTTTGACTGTGTCGTCATTCGGTTCTTGCGCCCGATACGGGCAAACTCCTTCCGACCTAGAGGGAAGGAAGGAGGAGTGACGCGAGGAGTTACTCCTCAGACGAGCGACGACGACGACCGAATACACTTGTTCACATACACTCGTTCTAACGGCGCGGACTGCGCAAAGCAGCCAAACTGCAGAAGACTCCGATACCAGTTTCGAACGAGAC
>BLSH010321501.1:978524-996661 GCA_018402905.1 Glandirana rugosa | reverse complement strand
GTATTTTCTAAGTGTGTACCTCCCATCCTCTGTGAGCTATTTCCTCTTCCTAGTTCACTCTACTCTGTAACTTCCGGTTCCTGGTGCACTCTGCTATTCTAGTTCCTCTTCCTGTGTCCTCTCTCTCATGAGGTAAAGAATATGGCTACATGCTAGAAGGCCTCACTCAATCTACTCGCATCCTAGGACACATTACTATGTTTTGACCTGCAGTTACCATCTTTCGACCATCTGTCACATTTGTTGTATGCTGTACCTGCTATTCCAATGAATAAACGCTCATGGAAGAAATCGGTAATTGGTGAGTCACTATCTGATAAGAACTGTCTGCGGTGATCATATCTGCTTATACAGGCCAGGCATAGAGGTCTCAACAAGGGATAAGTCGCCATTACAACAGTTAGGAGTCAGAATAGCAGCAGTTCATATATTTGGTTATCTTTGTGTTTCTCCCAGCGCGAGATTTTATACTTCATTTCCAAAATGACAAGGGCGCCCAAATTTATGCACCTGTCCAATTTTGTTTTGATGCATATTGCACATTTTCTGTTAATCCAATAAACCTAATTTCCCTACTGAAATATTACTGTGTCCTTCAGTTATTTGATAGATCAAAATGAAATTGCTGATCCAAACACCCAAATATTTATAAATGACAATCATGGAAATTGTCAGGGGTTCCTAAACTTTTGCATACAACTTTATCTGACCCTTACACCCCAACTTCTAGCACAAGCAGGGCCAAAACTTTGGGGTGCATGTGTTCCCCAGGCATTGCATTGATAGGGGTGCTGCCTCAAGGGTTGCCACCTGTCTGAGTTTTGAATCATGTGCCTGGGTTCTAGTCCGCTTGAGGCTCGGGCACATTGTTCAGACCAGACTGTGACGTCTCATGCTCCAGGGGGCCCGTGTGACCTCCCTGTCACATCTGAACAGGAGGGCAGCATTTACTAAAACCAATCAGCTGCATTTTTCTCCTGCAGTTGATGAAAGATAGTTTCTTCTACTCTCTCTCTCCCGCATTCAGCGGCTGCAGGAGGAAAATACAACTGATCGGTTCTAGTAAACGGTGCCCCCACCACCCCTTCTGTTCAGGTTCCATGTCTTTCTGCTGCCTGCTCCCCTTATCCCCACCACAGCACTGCCAGCTTCCCTCTTCTCCTCTCCTGCCAGCTGCTGTGGGGATGTGTAGGAATGGAGAGCAGGGGAAGGGACTGGTAAACATTTAATTTACAGGCCCTTTCTTTTTTTGAGTGAACACAGTGAGTGATCCGTACCGATCGCTCACTGTGTTCATTCATAACTGAAGCATAGTAAACTGTTTATATTGTAAAAAACAATAAAACATAAAATTGTAAAAAATGATAAAATAAAAAACTACTTATACTGCCCATTGCCCTACAGACTGCAACCTCTGCTCTATTGACACTGTCCTCTGCCTTGCTGACAAAGTCCACTGTCCTGCTGACACTAACCTTTGCCCTAGTAACACCGTCCTCTGCCGTAGTGACACTGTACTCTGCCCTACTGACAGCGTTCTCTGCGCTACTGACACCAACCTCTGCCCTAGTGACACCATCCTCTGCCCCACTGACTGCAGCATGTCACTATTACCAAAACTTTGAAATGACTTATATATTATTATTACCATATTTTCCTTTGGTTTGTTTATTTATAACATTAGAACTTCACTCACTGGGCAGGGGGTGTGTGGATGGAGAACTTCTCTCTCAGGTGGGGGGGGGGGCTAGCTTTGGCACTGGTGGTAGACACTGCTACTACAATGATCTCTGCTAGCTTCCAGGTCCTGTGTGGAGCAGTTGCCCTGATGGAGAATGTGATGTCGCTCCACCTTGTCCACCTTGTCCAATCAGGGAATGCTTTGCATATGGCATTTTCAAGCCCAGCAACAAACTGTGACGTCCTAAAGACCCAACACCAAAGCACAAGCCAAGTATATGCAGTCCAGTGTGGTGAGGATTGCAAAGGCCTGTACATTGGGGAGATCAAATAGCCACCCAGCAAAATAATGTAAACCCTGTAAGTCAGGACTCTGCAGTCTTCCTTACACCTTAAGAAAAAGGGACATTCTTTCAGGGACAGCAAAGTCCACATTTTAGGGTACATTTGGTTTGCAATGAGTATAAAAGAGGCCATCTATGTCAAACTGGAGCAACCATCCCTAAACAGAGGTGGGGGCCTTCAGCATCTTTTGTCACCCACATATACAGTAATATTGATTTTAACATTTTTAACTGGTTTTCAACAGGTATAAAATAGGCCATACATATCAAATTGACACAACCATCTCTAAACAGAGACTGGGACTTTCAACACCATTTGTCGCCCATCTTCCCATAACATCTTTCCTGTAACAACCTGACAACAGTTCACAGTTTCAGTCATACACCTCAAATGATTATCATCTATCCCAGACCTGACACTATGGTGATACGATTATTCAATTAGTAGATTATTCACATACTTTAAAACAGTAAATTGATAATCCTGTGCTGACTCTAAATTTGTGACCCCCCCCAAAAGAAGCTGTGTGAATCATCTATAAAGATAAAAAATAAGTAAAATAAAATACATAAAATATAAATTCCTTTTTTAACAAACCATCAATACATAATTAAATAGCGTTCAAAGTGTATATTCAAACACGTCGATAAAGTGCATTAAAATAAGTGAACCAAAACTGTCCATAATCCATCAGAATAAATATAAGGTGCTTAAGTGAAAGACCAATATAGGAACATTCAAAATGTCCACAATGCAAGTGATCCAGCTAATGTCTTCATACACTCAGACAGTTCTCAAAGATCAAATAGGTAAACCCCCCATTCCAAATAGTGATCAGCACCCAAGAATCCCTGGCGATCTACTCACCTTAAGTTATCATATAAGGTGGTCATGAATAGGTTATGTCAGTACTGCAATCGTTCCCATATTTGTCATTTCAAACTACCGTCCAGCTCCAGAGACAACCCAGGGAAGGAACTCAGTCCACATTTAATCTTGTATTAATAGTTTGCTAATATATTTATTTTTTATATATTTTATTGTATTTACTATTTACACATATACAACATGTTTTGTGAACACTATTTTATCATGGATTCATGTGTGGTAATAAGTTTATTTGAGCGTTGGTACTGTAGATTGTAATTTATTCACATACTTTCATATAACTTGTTCTTGGACAGTTAACATTTGCCTTGACATTTTCCATAACGATTGGATTAAGCTGATTTTGGCTTTAAGGCCCCATTCGCACATTTTTGCTTGATTTTAACGAATTTCCATGTGTCGCGCATAAGGCAGCCCATTCACTTCAATGGGCTTCCCTACATACAGCAAACATGTCAAAGAAGTTCCTGCATCTTTTTGGGCAATGATTTCAATGCATTTTTGTCATGCGACAATCGTAGCCATCAAGAATGAACACGTTGCACACTTTACCATGATTTTAGCACGATCTGGAATCACAGGATGCATTGTGCAATTCTGCCAGCGATTCCAGATACATGAATTGTGAATGGGGCCTTAATGCAGAAGTACATTCCTGACACTCATGAGATCCATAACCCTAAACCCATAGCTCAGGACCTTTCCAGATCCCTTAAGGCAGTCAGAGACTCCCTGGATCAACAGTTTACAGTGTTATACGTCATAAATGAATAAAATACATTTTAATGATAAGTTAGGACTCATTCACATGGACATATAGAAAATACGCAGGATCTTGTTGGCAGAAAAATCTTGTGTGTTTGCTGTATGAATGTAATGTTGCTGCAACATTTACTGTATGTGTGTACAGTGTACAGAGACCATATTGACAGCTGCCACTGATCCTGCCCAACATGCCAATAACAACAGTGAGGGAAATTGATCAAAACTGGAACATCCAGAATCTGGAGTAGCTGGGTATGCCAACCGATCAGCTTCTATCTTTCATTTTCAAAGCTTAACAATACAAGTTGAAGGTATAATCTGATTGGATCAATGCGCAACTGCTCCAGATTTTGGATGTTCCATATTTGATAAATTGCCCTTAATGTGTACTCAGCGTTGCTTACGCTGTGGATTACACACAGTCAATCTGAATGAGTCATAGAGGTGGTGGCACATGTGCAGAATGACCTCAGGTAGTCATTCATGAATGGCAGGGAGCAGTGGTAGCAGACAATAGGACACCCAGACACTGTATGCAGATACATGTTAGCACAAACTTATGCAATTGTTCAGTGTAAAAACGAGAATCATTACGGCCTTGGATGCATTTGTATCTTTTTATGCAGCTATATGCAGTGGAACATTTCCTGTGCGTATGGACTAGTATAGAATAGACTAGTATACAGCAGTACTAATAATGAATTCTTGCACTAAAGTGTCACTAGAACAAACATATAAAGTAAATATCATCCCTGACAGCAGCACTCACTATATCATCACACCTGATACATTAAATATATCGCACAAATTATGTTGCTCTACCATAAACTGCAAGGTGCAATAATGTGAATATATCAAAAAATTTATAAATGAATCACCTAAAAAGTTAAATAATCCATAAACAAAATGCAAATAATGAATACATGAATAAATATATAAAATGTTCCAAAATAATGTGCAAATCTAATAGAAAAAAAATATATACATATATATATATATATATATATATTTACAAATAAAGTGCTGAAATAAAGTCCAAAACAAGGTAAATCCAAAGACCAAAAGGAGCGACCCAAATGACCGTGTGATTCGGTAGACTTTTCACCACTGTGAATACTGACAGATTACCAGACCTTCTGACCTAATATAATAAGAAGTCAGATTGCATTTGGGTAATACATTCCAAGATGGATGGATGAATAATCACTCCCTGACCAATTGGACACTGGATGAATGGAACCAGAATAACCCTCCGTCAAGGTGGATAGATGGATGGAACGTGAACTCCAATAGCTCTGCCAATACAACCATTATACATCTGCATCGATCCACCACTAATAGAGCCAGCAATACCCATGCAAAAGGTAGGAAAGCTCTCATGGTGCAGTATAATAGTAAGGAATTTATTCAAAATGAGGCATCTACTCACATAAGAAAGGTTATTCACAGCATATCAAACAGATCACATTCAACAACCCGGCAGGCATGATGATGTCACTGCTGTAACTCTGTCCAGCGCATTTCGTCCGAATGGATGTCGTCACTGGGACAACTGAGAAACCAGCGCAATGTTGAAGTGCAGATACCAGCGCATCATACTGTTAATTTTTTTTTTATGAACTTTATTGAAATGTCAACGTGTGAACAATGCAGTTGTGTGAACCTGCCACACCGGGGATGAGGAATTTTGCCTTGTCTTGTGGTGGAATGTGAAGTGGTACTGCACTGGAATAGCCACCCAATGCAGTCCCATGACACCTGGTGAGAATGGACCCTTACTTTTGCACCTGTCACAGTACAAAAATGGACAAATGGACTAAAGTTTACCTTCTCTTCCCATTGAGAGCCCTTTCTGACATATGATTTGTGAATGACATCTTACTGAATCATGTTTTGGTGTACATAAACTGCACAACTTTGTGTGCACTAGATTTTTAGTGAAAGCTTATTAACAGCGCTAGGGTTATACATGAGCCTACGAGGCATGCATATCTTCTTTCTAAAACTGGAGATTGCATTGGCTATGACAGAAAATAATATTCTGGAGATGATGTGATGATTGCCTTAAAAAATCAGAGGCTAATGATATAAAATTAAAATTCAATTTGAGCTTAATTATTTGGCCCCAGGGGGGCAGTACTCACATTCCCTGTGTATTAGTGAGTTCAAGGCATCATTAAGTCTGAATGGCCATTGCTGTCACAAGAAGACAGCTGTTTCAAGATTTCTTATGATTGCTCTGTCTATACTCTTGCTTTGTACTGAGTTTTCCTAAGAAATAATTTGTGTTTTAAAGATAATACATTTTCTTTCTTTTATTGCATCCAGCCATCAGTGAGTGGAGGAAGCAGAGGCCTCTTAAGAAAGCAAATGCATTACCAGACTAAGGAATCTGATTTCAATCAATAAATACACGTGTGCTCTACATTGCATTTACAGGGAAAAATAGTTTGCTGTGTATTCACGTTGACTTGTAAGCAAATCACATAATGATCTTAACTGATCTATGATGCCCATGTACATTAGTCTTAAATGCTCCATTCATCCATACAGATGAGTTTGTGTGGAGGGAAGAGCTGCATCTGGAGATTGAAGCTAGTGGCTTACCTGAATATACCATAGAGCAGATGATCAAAGAAGAACTCGCAAGAATAAGAAATTGTGATGAATTTCTTTTAACCCATTGCTTGGGAGAATCATTCAGGAATTATTAGGTTAAATTCTGAAGCCATCCATCAATCACTACTTTAGGCAGGAAAGACTTTGTAGCCAAGCTTAATTTTTTATTACAATTTTTTAAATCTTTTTCCCTGCACCTAATATAAAAAAGTGTATATAAACTATATTACCAAAAGTAATGGGATGCCTGCCTTTACATGCACATGAACTTTAATGGCATCCCAGTCTTAGTCTGTAGGGTTCAATATTGAGTTGGCCCACCCTTTACAGCTATAGCAGCTTCAACTCTTCTGGGAAGGCTGTCCACAAGGTTTAGGAGTGTCTATGGGAATGTTTTACCATTCTTCCAGAAGCGCATTTGTAAGGACAGGCACTGATGTGGACAAGAAGGCCCGGCTCACAGTCTCCACTCTAATTCATCCCAAAGATGTTCTATCGGGTTGAGGTCAGGACTCTGTGCAGGCCAGTCAAGTTCCTCCACCCCAAACTCGCTCATCCATATCTTTATGGACCTTGCTTTGTGCACTGGTGCGCAGCCATGTTGGAAAAGGAAGGAGACATCCATAAACTGTTCTCACAGAGTTGGGAGCATGAAATTGTCCAAAATGTCTTGGCATGCTGATGCCTTAAGAGTTCCCTTCACTGGAACCAGGGGCGGCCCGTCCATTAAGGGTGCACAAGGGCGCAGCTCCCTCTATCCCCGCCACCCCCTCTATGCTAAATGGATAGATTCATGCATAGCATGAATCTATCCATGGCCACCGCAGCCATCCCCTAATTCATTTGTCCGGCCCCTTTCAGGGTTTCTTTGAAGCACCTGATTAGAGCCATAGGCTCTAATAGGCTTCAAAATAAAGTGGCTCGGAGCGCAGAGCTTACAGAGCTTGTGTGTTACGTAAGCAAATGAATAATCGCTTTTCTAACACTGAATGGCCTCAGGAAGCGCAGCTATGTTACCAGTTTCCCGATTGGCAGAGAAGACAGGCGATCCTATTGGACGCCTTTCTTAGAGGAGGAGGGGGAAGCCGCCAAAGCACCCACAACGAGCTCCCCCTCTCCAGACACCGATGCCCGCTTCCTACATGGGATAAGTGTGGAACTTTGATGTCCCGACTGCCCTGGGGGGATGCTATATACCATATCTGGTGAATGCTGTATATACCCCTATCTGGTGAATTCTGTATATACCCCTATTTGGTGAATGCTGTATATACCCCTATCTGGGGATGCTGTATATACCCCTATCTGGTGGATGCTGTATATACTCCTATCTTGTGGATGCTGTATATACCCCTATCTGGCGATGGTGTATACCCTATCTGGCGATGCTGGGCTGTATACTTCTGACACAATGGGTGGAATCTATAAGGGGTGGGGCTTATGAGAAGTGGGAGGGGTCAAAAAGGAAGGGGAGAGTCTGGTGCCCCCCATCCTAAAATTTCACCAGCCACCACTGACTGGAACTAAGGGGCCAAGCCCAACACCTGAAAAACAACCCCAAACCATAATCCCGGCTACACCAAATGATTTGGACTGGAGCACAAAGCACAGAGGACAGAGTCTTGGCCTCAACCCGATAGATAGAACACCTTTGGGATGAATTAGAGTGGAGACTGTGAGCCAGGCCTTCTCGTCCACATCAGTGCCTGACCTCACAAATGTGATGGTGCAAAAAGATGAATCATCCAGATACTTTAGTGTCACCAATCATAAAAAAACTATCAATAAATGCTGCACTATATTACCAAAAGTATTGGGATGCCTGCCTTTACACGCACATGAACTTTAATGGCATCCCAGGCTTAGCCCGTTGGGTTCAAAATTGAGTTGACCCACCCTTTGCAGCTATAACAGCTTCAACTCTTCTGGGAAGTCTATCCACAAGGTTTAGGAGTGTGTCTATGGGAATGTTTGACCATTCTTCCAGAAGCGCATTTGTGAAGTCAGGCACTGATGTGGACCAGAAGACCTGGCTCACCGTCTCTGCTCCAATTCATCCCAAAGATGTTCTATAGGGTTGAGGTCAGGTGCAGGCCTGTCAAGTTTTTCCACCCCAAACTCGCTCATCCATATCTTTATGGGCCTTGCTTTGTGCACTGGCTCAAATCATTTGGTGGAGGGGGGATAATGGTGTGGGGTGGGTTGTTTTTCAGGGGTTGGGCTTGGCCCCTTAGTTCTGGTGAAGGGAACATTTTGGACAATTCCATGCTCCCAACTTTGTGGGAACAGTTTGGGGATGGCCCCTTCCTGTTCCAAAATGACTGCACACCAGTGCACAAAGCAAGGTCCATGAAGACATGGATAAACAAACTACTTTGATGATCCAAAGTTAAAGAGAATTATTTTCTCTTAAAGAACTGGGGAGAGAGGGTTAGGGCCAGGAAACCTTTTGGGTGGATGCAAAGGCACTTAGCAGACTCCAAGACTCACGAAAATAGGACAAATAAGGTAGTTGCATAGTCCCCCGGGCCTTCACACTGAACTGTGCCTTACAAGAACTATTTCCTTTGGTACTGAACTTGTACTTTTGACTTCAATACAGATCGATACACATACCAAATTGGTATCCCTATTGTATACACCTGGCCTCCATCTCACAGCCTCCCGCTGCAGCTTTGTGAACTTGAACTCACAGGGGTTGATTTACTAAAGCTTGAAAGTGCAAAATATGGTGCAGCTCCACACAAAAACCAATCAGCTTCAGGCTGGGTTCACACTTGTCCGACTAATGGACCGATATTGTGAGCACAAGTCGCATTACGTCACCAAATCAATATTTCCCTATGAAAGACGTCTTAACTGGTCCGACACAAGTCGGTCCGACTTTGAAAATGGTTCCTGTACTACTTTGGTCTGACTTTGGTCCTACTTTAGCCCATTGAATATCATTGAAGTAGGATCAAAGTTGGATCCTTGTTCTAACCATCCGACTTGAAACATCCGACTTGGTGATTACAGCAGCAGTAAAAGGAATTTATCTCACACTGGGATTGTTTTGATTGGTCAAAGGAGAAGTCACTATCTCAAAATCGGAGCAAAATCTTATCTTGTTCATTCAAGTCGGATGGAAGTAGGACCAAAGTAGGACCGAAGTAGGACCAATGTTGAAGGGCAAAGTAGGATCAAAAGTCTGACCAATTTGTGTTGCATAGTGTGAACCCAGCCTTAAGGTTTTATTGTCAAAACTTGATTGAACAAGTTGAGGTTAGAAGCTGATTGGCTAGCATGCACAGGCGCACCAGTTTTTGCACTCTCCAGCTTTAGTAAATGAACCCCACAGTCTCTTAACAAGACTCCTTGGACTCCCACTGCCACTGGGTCCCTTGAACTTCACAGAGCCAACCGCTGTACCTTCCGAGTGTCCCCACGCTGACCTGCTGGGTCCCTTACTCGGCTCTCCAGCCCAACTGCTGAACTCTCGCTACACCCTCGCTACCCCGCTGGGTTTCTAGCTTGACTTTCGCTGAGACTTTGCCAACTTCTCCACTGTCCTCGGTTAGTGAAAAAGGCTGCTGTAGTAATCTCTCAGACTCTGAACTCTAGCCTCTGATAGGGATGGGCCAAACACCCCCTGGTTCTGTTCGCACCAGAACATGCGAACAGGCAAAAATTTGTGCGAACATTTGAACACTGTTAAAGTCTATGGGACCTGAACATGAAAAATCAAAAATGCTAATTTTAAAGGCTTATATGCAAGTTATTGCCATAAAAAGTGTATGGGGACCTGGGTCATGCCCTAGGGGACATGTATCAATGCAAAAAAAAGTATTTAAATCGATCGTTTTTTCAGGAGCAGTGATTTTAATAATGCTTAAAGTGAAACAATAAAAATGAAATATTCCTTTAAATAATGTGCCTGGGGGGTCCCCTTAATCTGCATGGGTGCACCTCTGTGATGTTTAGAACATTGCCAGAGCAAAATGACATTTGTAAAGGAAAAAGTGTCATTTAAAATCACTCGCGGCTGTAATGTATTGCCAACTCAGTGATAAAAATCACTGAAAAAATTTGCATAGGGCCCCCCCCAGTCCATACTGGGCCCTTTGGGTTTGGTATGGATTTTGAAGGGAACCCCGTGCCAAAATTTAAAAAATATTTGATGTGGTGTTCCCCCTAAAATCCATACAAGACCCTTAGCCGAGCATGCAACCTGGGTGGCCAGGATAGGGGGGGAGGAGTGAGCGTCCCCCCTCCTGAACCGTACCAGGCTACATGCCCTTAACATGGGAGTATGGGTGCTTTGGGGTGGGGGGGGCTTTGCGCCCCCCCACCCCAAAGCACATTGTCCTCATGTTGATGGGGACAAGAGGCTCTTCCACACAATCCTGGGCTGCGGTTATGGAGGTCTACAGGCGGAGGGCTTATCGGAATCTGGAAACCCCCTTTAATAAGGGGGCCCCCAGACCCCACCCCCCCAATGTGAATTAGTATCAGGTACATCCTACTAATTCACCAAAAAGTGTCAAAAAAGAAAAAAACACAGGAGACTATTAGGGACAAGTTCTTTATTAAAAAATAAAAAAAAAATAAATGTCCCCCCGTTGTGATCCATCGTCAATCACTGCACGCGGCAAAAAGCGTGCAGACAGTGAGAGCCCTCCCAATGCATTATGGGGCGCTCCGTGGCGGCGAGTCGAACCGCGGGCCCATCCCAAGCCTCTGATAACAGGAGCGTTGTCCTTTGAGGGCGACAGTTTGCCCTTTACATCTGACCCTGGTTCACACTTTGCCTCTGGCGAAAGAAATGGTTGTCCTCCGTTAGCAACTCTGTCCCTTCACCTCCGACAAAGAGGTGTTTTCTGGCCGGCAGAACCCGTGCAACTTGGTTAGGCTTCTGACATGAAGCCCCAACCCCACACTGCTGCTTCTGGTCCTGGGTAGGCCTCAGACTGCCTAGCAACCAGGCACTCAACACGTCCACCCAGACAGCCGTCCATGTGTCACAAAACAATGATTACCTCCCAAATAAATAGGTTCTCCCAGCAGGCAATGGGGCCCAAGAAAACCCCTGCCAATTGGCTAGAGCAACCTATCCATTCATATCCAAGTTCATGTGCACCTTATTCCAATGCCATAAGCAGCAATGCCACCCAGCTGAAGAGGAGAGAGGTGCATCAAACTCAGAATTAGGAAAAGAACCAGGAGATCCCCTAACAATTGGCCAGGCTAGTTACCACCCAACAAACTAAATTTGACAGCATCCCTGTTCAAGACCAGGGTGCTACAGTAGTATATATACAATACACACCTTCATTCCAGAGCTGCCCGCAGAAATTGCCCATCACCAATAGATGTCACAAGTGTTCCAGGCTGAATGATGGCCAGCATCTTTCAACCTACTTCCTCTTCACCTGGAATCATAGAATTACTGTGCTAAATACCACTCATATAACACTATATGAGCTTTCCTCAGTGCAAAAGCTGCCAACGGGGAAAAGAGTGAGGACCCGTGGCATCACTGGTCCACCTAGAAGGTCTTTGGAAAACAGGTATAGATACAGTTATGTATGTGATTTGTAAAGGATGTAGTGGAACATCTGAGGAATGGGTGGGGGGAATGTAAAACATTAAGATGGGCTTTAAAATTTGAAAGAAAAAAAACATTTTGGTAGAGCCATTTACCTACTGCCTGCATGTCTCTATGAATTTGTTCAACAAAGGCAATTTTCTATTATTTATTCTACTATATAAGATGCTTGTCAATTTTTAATGCTGTCTTTGTCCCCATTAAAGAGGTAGTAAACTCAGATAATGTTACCCCAAATTAGCAATATGCAATTGCATGTTGCTGTTTAGAAGCTATGCGCCGCATACAGAAGGCAAATAGAATGTTCTCACTTGAAAGAAACCTCTTCTGAAAGCTCCTGCTTGTATGCAGCCGCTGCCATTAGAACTCCTGTCTTCCATGTCTACATAGCATTTTATTTCGGTCCTCACTCAATACTGCCCATGTACATTAGTTCCCGAAGTCAGCTGCTGAATGGGGAAAGACTATCGCGGGATATCGGGGCTGACGCCGACCTAAGGAACTGACTCAGCCCCAGCATGTACATAGCATTTTTCCGTCAGGAAGAGCTTGCCGGAAAAATAGGACTAACAGCGCATGCGCCGGGGATGTCATTGAAAGCAGAAAGCAAGCAGATAGGAAGCCCTACACACAGAGCACAGAGTACAAAAGGTTGCAATGATTAATGTAACAGAAACTTGACTGAATGGGTTTACAACTACTTTAAGGATTCACCTTCTCTATTTTTCCTTTTTACTATTATTATTGAAAGTGAACGTAAAAGAAAATCCCACATTTTGGGTTGTCCCCAGAAAAGTAATAGAGAGAAAATCTTCCAATGGGGACACTAGTTCTGGTGATCTGGGGTTCCCCAAGGAATTCCTTTAATTTGCAGGAATTTCCTCTCACTTCCTGTTTGGCTATGGGACAGGAAGTGAAAGGTCATCTGCCCAAGGGGCATAGATGGCAGGAAAAAATCTGACAGTGGTAACCCTCCCTTGCTCTTTCCAAAAATGGAAAAAACGTTTTGCCTATAGTTCTACTTTAACTAACCTAAATAGGGTTTGCTATATTGTTTATTTCAGTGTTTTCCACATATGCATCTCAGTGTTTTTGTTATTATTAGTGTAAAGCTTGCCATACATGGATAGAAAAGCGAATGAAAAATTCAATCATTATACCGATCATTCAGTTTTCGTATGGCTTGTGCGCTTACTCCATTTTAAGATCAAAAATGAACAAACGTGTTGAAAATGATCGGAAACATTTTGACATTCACAGGGAAATTTCCAATACAATGATTGGGCCATCAATTGTTAGATCGAAAGAACGTTTTGATGTTTGCACAAATTTTCATACGTTCTTCTATCCACATATGGCCAGCTTTACTCCAAGTGTGGTAATTAGTATAGAGGAAATCACACATATTGTATAAAGAGCACAGATTTAGTGCTTCTTATCTTCTATGGTTTTCCCAGCATCCGTTTTCTCACAGCTCTGATAGTGGATTTTCTTTTTTATTTGGCAGTGACAAAGAAGATACAGGGTCAGTTCCAGGCTAGCAGGCATAGCTGAATAGTCTAGTAGAGCTATATGCTTTTGGTGTATGTGGCTTTACATGCTCTTAGACTA
Organism: Glandirana rugosa; assembly: GCA_018402905.1. NCBI lineage: Eukaryota > Metazoa > Chordata > Amphibia > Anura > Ranidae > Glandirana > Glandirana rugosa. Next base: position 983,166 of record BLSH010321501.1, on the reverse strand, counting down.
AACAAGAAATTAACCCTTGCAGTGGGCAGGAAGGCGGTGGGGGTTGCTGCAAGGGTGGATTTTATACATTTTTTGGGAGTTAGCCATTAAGGTTGGAAGCCAAAATCAGCAGTAGTTCCTGCGTGGTAAACATTTCTACTTGCACGTTTTGTCTTTTTTACCTGCATAAGCTGTAGATTAATTATGTTGTTTTGTTGTGTAATTTGTTGCCCAGTACAGGCGATAGTAGAATAAATATGTGCATTCCTGTGTTAGAAGTTTCTGTGTTAAAACATGAGCCATTCGGTATATATTTGCACAGGTTAATGCATGATCTCTGTCTGTAGTCTAAGAGCTGACACTTTCTGTGAAGAAACTACATATCCCACAGTCCCTGGGTCTCTCAGTTTAGCACTGGTCCAGGTGAGAACTACACAGTAATTAAATCTGACACAGACACACAGGGAGCTCACCCTCAGCTGGGAGATGATGTGTTTCATCACATTAGCACTCTCACATTTGTGATGCCATGTAGAGGGGATGGTAAAGTATGCATTTGATGCTGTGTGGCCCAGAACAGGAAGTTGTACAGTCCCCTTAGCGGATAGGGACATGCTAGATACAACAATAAATGGACATCAATCAGTTGTGATACTACAAGCTGCAGCCACAACATGTGAGCCCATAACTACAAGCCCCCGTAAGGGCTGCTGGATTTTTGGGCCTTTCCCTTCCACATAGCCAGTTAATAGGAATTTTCACACTTTCTCAAATGCTTTTTTTTTATTTTGGGGATAAACTTGGGTATGGAATAGGGATGCATGGGATGCAAAGAACTGAAGAACTTGGATGCCCAGAATTGAAGAACTGGAATAAACTCTCGAGGTCTTGATTGCTAAAAACTGACTTCAAAGTGCTGTCTACCTGTGGGATTGACGATGCAGCTAGACTAACATCAAAAAGAAAAGGTTCCAAATGAAGATGCAGGTGCTGCTCTTTGCAGGAATGCTAAAGCACCTGGCTACTGCTGTCCCAAGCTAGAGATATGGGGGTGTTTCTAGCTGCTTTGCGGTGGTTCTTAAGCTGTACCTTGGTCCTAAACATGTAAAGTATTGCAATTTACTATCTTCTCTGTACAAGCTTGGGCCAAGTTGAAATGGAAGTTACTCACTTGGTCCATTTTAGTAGTTTCCGGAATCCAAGAGACTGCTGTATGGACATGCTGCTCAACAGGGCCGGGTCGTGCTTTCAGGATGACTTCAGCTAAACCTAGCTGAGGCTGGTAAAGGGGGTGAGGCTTCCATATGCTCCTTCTCTCTTCCTCTCGCTCTCTTTTTCCTGGTCTTCCTTCTGCCCAGGGTCAGCTCCCTCCAGATCAGGGGGCCCCCAACACAGCTGGACCCTGGACTCTGCTCCCCTAACTGCCAGGCTTCCGAGTATCTATGGGTTGTTCCCCACCTACTGAGCCTTGCCTCCTCAGGGATTGGTGGGAACTCCATAAATATTCAGGCTGCAATCTCTGCTCATCCATCCACTAGATTCCAGAACTATACACAAAGTTCCAGAACAATACACAAAGTTCCAGAAAACTCAAGGAAGTAACAGAGCCACAACCCTTGAAGCACTATCAAAACACATGTGAACCCCTGCTCCTCCACCTGCACTGGAGCCAAATTAAATTCACCTCACCTAGTAACACTGAGGGTCAGTGGCGGCTGCTCCATAAGGGGCGCAGGGGCACCGCCCCCCCCCCGTCCATGCATCCAACTCTCTAATCTACATGCAGGGAGCCGGACACATAGATTCCAATAGGGGGGGTGTTTTTTTTAAGAACTTGATTTGAGCCAGAGGCTCCAAAAAAGGGTGGGCTCGGGGTGCAGAGCACTGCGCCCTGAGCACATCCAATTGTGTGGCTATAGCGAATGTATATTTGCTATTGACACAATGATCCTCCTCCCAGCCAATCAGGAAGCCCCTATTGGCCAGGGAGATTTAGGACTCCCTGGCCAATCATGTCTCAAGACACACGTCCTGCTCCTGTGTGGCCGGGAGGAGGATGTCTCATTGTGTGCTCGCAGGAGTGGCCTTGGCTCTTCCTACCCCCTACGGCAAGGAAAGGCTCATTCATAGTGTCTCCCCCCCAGCGGGGGGTTTGCGGGTGATCGCCGCCATTCGTCCCACAAAATTTTGAGCAACAACAGACACTGCTGAGGGTGCTACAAAAGGTAAAGCAAACAAACAACACGGGCAAAATAACTTCACTAATACCTAGTTACAACAATGAAACCTTGTGAAGGTGTACAATGCCTTTAGGAGTGCTAACGGTTTTGATGGTAGGTGCTGACAGACTAACTATCTATGGGTCTTCTACATGATTATACTCCTATATAAGTAATTCATGTTATGTTACACTGTTGTCACATAACCCTATATGAATGTGTATGGTTCATTCTGTAGTCATAGTAGCTTATTTACGTTTCATTTATCTTACCTTAATCATTGTTAGACAGTGGAAACATTAGCTGGTAAGTCACCATAGCTAGAAGCTAGCTCCCTTGGTAGTGGTGAACATAGGTACAGCTTTTTACATAGTCTCGTCTGTATAGTAATTAGACAGACAACAGATGTGAGGCAGAGACCAAGGAAACAAATGGGAATTGTTTTGAATAATGCAATCGTACTTTTTTCTTGCCACTGTTTATCACTGACAAAATGTCTGGTACTGTTATTATTCCATTATCATTTGTATTCCCAAATGTGAAGCGTGCTAAAGATATATCCCTTTTTTTATACCTGTATCATTCTGCAGCAATATGCACAATTCGAATCTTTCAATAACAAATAAAAGGTACAATTAAGTCAGGCCCTGTATGCAATAAATTGAACCCAAGTTACTAAGGCATTATTATTTTTTGTTGTATCTTAGTCTTCTTTTAGCCTTCACTTCACAGTTGTTCCAGAGTTGCAAGCCAGACATTTGCCAAGGAGGTCTCTTTGCAGCACTCATCCATGAAGGAATTGTTGTTGGACACTTCATTCATGTTAGGGCCTCTGCATATACAGTATATTCCTTTGTGCAAGATTACTGTTGCCCACGGATCATCCAAATTTTGAAACTATTCTATAATATAATAATATATAATAATATCATAGTATCAGCCATGGCCTGATCTAGGGGGGCACTGGGGTTAGCTGTGCCTCCCCAGATTTCGCTGCACCCCCCCGCCCCCCAAATCCCCCGACCACTCCGATCACGGTGCCTGGTCACTGAGCTCCCTTTGCCATCCTTGCTCTGCGCACAACCTGGGTAGTTCTCTGCTCTGCCAGCGGTGACCCCTGTTGTCTGCCCTGCCAGTGGTGACCCCTGTCCTCTGCCTTGTCAGCTTGTCAGCAATGACCTCTGTCCTCTGCTCTGCCAGTGGTAACCCCTGTCCTCTGCCTTGCCATTGGTGGCCCTTCTCTGTGTCCTGCTGACTCCTGTCCTACACCCTGTTAACCACTGTGCACTGACTTACTGACCCCTGTCCTCTGCCCAATCAATTCCTGTGCACTCCCCAGATTTCGCTGCACCCCCCGCCCCCCAAATCCCCTGACCACTCTGAGCACGGTGCCTGGTCACTGAGCTCCCTTTGCCATCCTTGCTCTGCGCACAACCTGGGCTGTTCTCTGATCTGCCAGCGGTGTCCCCTGTCCTCTGCCTTGTCAGCAATGGCCTCTGTCCTCTGCTCTGCTAGAGGTAACCCCTGTCCTCTGCCCTGCCATTGGTGACCCTTCCCTGTGTCCTGCTGACTTCTGTCCTGCACCATGCTAACCGCTGTACACTGACTTACTGACCCCTGTCCTCCGCCTGATCAATTCCTGTGCACTCCCCATTATTTAACCTGCTGACCCCCTGTACACTGCCCTACTGACACCCTGTACACTGCCCTGCTGCCCCGTGCTCTGCTCTGATAACCCCTCAACACCGCCCTACAAACTGCTGACCCCATCCTCTGCCCTGCTAGCCCCTGTACAATGCCCTGCTGACCTCCCATCCTCTGCCCCCGTGACATTTTTACTGGACCCCCACATGAGACAGGCTAGATCTTGCTCTGGTATAAGGAACAGTGGTTCTGCAAGTAAATAAATTGAAGAATTAGTTAAAGCTGAGCTTAACTTTATCTGAGCACCACAAATTGAAAATGCAATTTAATTCAGGTTAAATATACAGAGCAGGCTTGCCCATCTACCCATGTCTCCATGCTTTATTGTGCTGAGAAATCCCTTTGATAAACACCCAGTGCCGGGACAAGGTCATGTAGAGCCCATGGTAGACATACCAAACTGCAACCCCACAAGATGTATGAACATTATTTGTCAGCAAGGGATGGTACCCGAGATGTACTGGAACAGGGCCGTGACCCACAAATAGTTTCCCTAAAGAGTCGTGTTATTTCGTACCTCTGTACCCATCTACCCGTTCGGACGAGACATATAAATTGGACTTAATTTAACGTAAAAGTTAAACACCACGAGTCTATTTCAATTCGAGTCGAAATTGATTAAGAAGTTAAATAAATGAACGTCTTGGTGACAAGGAATATGGTCTCGTTCTAGATCGGACAGAGTACACCCCCAGGTCATTTTTACAGTGCCCCCGTCTCCTACCCTCCAGTCGTCCCGT
>BLSH010321501.1:962353-975009 GCA_018402905.1 Glandirana rugosa | reverse complement strand
TTTTTGTACGTATTATATAAAACGGTCCTAACGTCACGTTAAACCTTAGAACCTGTCTTAACGTCGGTAAGGTGGACATTAGTGTTTAGTGATCTATTAGTGATTGGCTCGGGTGTGTCCAGATTGAACCCGCCAGGAAGCTGTCACTGCACCCTGCCAATCACAGGCAGTGAGGCATTTCCTGACCGGTAGCTGCACATACACACGCTGTCTATGATTGGCAGTGTGCAGTGACAGCTTCCTGGTGGCTTCAATCCAAACACGCCTGAGCCCATTCTTAGTCCACGTCTAGTGATTTGTGATTACAGGTGGAATGGCTGCAATTCTGTCCAAGATTCCAAATTGCACTGCAATCCTGGCAAAATATATTATGCATGTTTTTGTGCCATTCATTTTTAATGGCACATAAAATGTGGTGTTGCTTTGCTGAAACTGTTGCATGGCAAACCGCATTGCATGAAACTTCTGACCGAAAAAAAAGCTCCAGCTCCTTTTTGGGCGACAAGCTTCATGTGACAATTGTGGCAAAACCGCGCCTTATTTTAGGTGCCAATGAACGGCACAAAAACATGTGTGCTGTGTTTTACCAGATTTGCAGTGTGGTTTGGAATTGTGGTTAGAAAAGCAATAGCGACCATACACAGCGATAGTACACAGCGATTATACACAGCGACAGTACACAGCGACAGTACACAGCGATAGTACACAGCGATAGTACACAGCGACCGTACACAGCGACCGTACACAGCGACCATACACAGCGACCATACACAGCGACCGTACACAGTGACCGTACACAGTGACCGTACACAGCGATTATACACAGCGATTATACACAGCGACCATACACAGCGATTATACACAGCGACCATACACAGCGACCATACACAGTGATTATACACAGCGACCATACACAGTGATTATACACAGCGACCGTACACAGCGATTATACACAGCGATAGTACAGAGTGTTGTTGTTGCATTCAGAAGTGCCATTTAGCTGAATGCAACAGACTATCTGCCCTGTGTGCCCATGTGAATGTACTGTGAGCTGTAGAAGATGATTGCAGACCAAAGGGGATCCAGCAAAGCTCACATTATAGTTATATCAGCAGGAATCAGAGGATCAACTACTGCTATGTGATGGATTTGATGTGTTGGTTTTCCTACATTCTGTCCACAGACCAACTTCTCTCTCCCCTCACAAAGTTGTTTAGTAACTTCTCTCTGCCTGAATGCAGTTTTAACATTTTAAAACACTGCCTGCTGCTGTGAAACGCACCCGTTCTTATCACAAGATAAGCCAGAGCCCCGCACAGTAGCTGCCATGATTTACTGCATGTGGAGGAGAGAAATCCCACCTGGAGCCGTCTGCCGGGAGGAGGAGGGGGGGGGGGACTCAGAGGGAGGGGGAGAGAGCAGCAGCATGACTGCCAGTGCCCTGAGTTCAGCTGATAACAGATCGGCTCTATCGGAACTTAGACAGGAGCAAAGCGCCTGCTTTGTTTATAGTCTCCCCCAATAGCAGATAGTCAAAAACTGCTCTGGGGGGGGGTCCAGACCCCCCAAACCCCCCCCTTATCTACGTCCATGGTCTGTGAAGAGCAATTTTTAAGTCTTGCCACAAATTCTCAATTGGATTTAGGTCTGGACTGGGCCATTCTAACACATGAATATGCTTTGATCTAAACCATTCCACTGTAGCTCTGGCTGTATGTTTAGGGACAATGTCCTGCTGGAAGGTGAACCTCTGCCCCAGTCTCAAGTCTTTTGCAGACTCTAAAAGGTTTTCTTCTAAGATTGCCCTGTATTTGGCTCCATCCATTTTCCCATCAACTCTGACCAGCTTCCCTGTTCCTGCTGAAGAAAAGCATCCCCACAACATGATGCTTCCACCACGGTGGGGATGGTGTGTTCAGGGTGATGTGCAGTGTTAGTTTTCTGCCACACATAGTGTTTTGCTTTTAGGCCAAAAAGTTCAATTTTGGTCATCTGACCAGAGCACCTTCTTCCACATGTTAGCTGTGCCCCCCACTTGGCTTCTCGCAAACTGCAAACGGGACTTCTTATGGCTTTCTTTCAACAATGGATTACATACCACTCTTCCATAAAGGCCAGATTTGTGGAGTGCATGACTAATAGTTCTCCTGTGGACAGATTCTCTTACCTGAGCTGTAGATCTCTGCAGGTCCCCCAGAGTTACCATGGGCCTCTTGGCTGCTTCTCTGATTAATTATCTCCTTGCCTGTCAGTTTAGGTGGATGGCCATGTCTTGGTAGGTTTGCAGTTGTGCCATACTCTTTCCATTTTCGGATGATGGATTGAACAGAGCTCCGTGAGATGTTCAAAGCTTGGGATATTTTTTTATGACCTAATCCCACTTTAAACTTCTCCACAACTTTATCCCTGACTTGTCTGCTGTGTTTTCCTTGGCCTTCATGATGTTGTTTGTTCACTAATGTTCTGTAACAAACCTCTGAGGGCTTCACAGAACAGCTGTATTTATACTGAGATTAAATTACACACAGGTGTACTCTATTTACTAATTAGGTGACTTCTAAAGGCAATTGGTTCTACTAAATTTTAGTTAGGGGTATCAGAGTAAAGGGGGCTGAATACAAATGCACACCACACTTATTTATTTGTAACATTTTGAAAACCATTTATCATTTTCCTTCCACTTCACAATTATGTGCCACTTTGTGTTGGTCTATCACATAAAATCCCAATAAAATACATTTATGTTTTTGGTTATAACATGACAAAATGTGGAAATTTCAAGGGGTATGAATACTTTTTCAAGGCACTGTATGACACTTGGAGGTTCAATGCTAGCCATCATCCTAAGAAACAACGTTACGTGTTGCATTTTCAGCTATGTTATGGAGGCTACCCACAAGAATATTCTAGGTTTACTTTTACACTTAGGTCAGTTTTAACCACTGCAAACTCCACTTTTCATTGCATGTATGGTGGCTCATACACTATATTATCAAAAGTATTGGGCGCCTGCCTTTACACGCAAATGAACTTTAATGGCATCCCAGTCTTAGTCTGTAGGGTTTAATATTGAGTTGGCCCACCCTTGCTTTGTGCACTGGTCCAAATCATTTGGTTCAGGGAGAATTTTGGTGTGGGGTTGTTTTTCAGGGGTTGAGCTTGGCCCCTTAGTTCCAGTGAAGGGAACTCTTAAGGCGTCAGCATACTGAGACATTTTGGACAATTTCATGATCCCAATTTTGTGGGAACAGTTTGGGGATGGCCCCTTCCTGTTCCAACATGACTGCACTCCATAAAGGCATGGGTGAGCGAGTTTGGAGTGGAGGAACTTGACTGGCCTGCACAGAGTCCTGACCTCATCCTGAACACCTTTGGGATGAATTAGAGTGGAGACTGTGAGCCAGGCCTTCTCGTCCACATCAGTGCCTGACCTCACAACTGTGCTTCTGGAAGAATGGTCAAACATTCCCATAGACACATTCCTAAACCTTATGGGCAGCCTTCCCAGAAGAGTCGAAGCTGTTATAGCTGCAAACGACGAGTCAACTCAATATTGAACCCTACGACCTAAGACTGGGATGTCATTAAAGTTCATGTGCATGTAAAGGCAGGCGTCCCAATACTTTTGGTAATATAGTGTTGCTCAGATTGGTTTATCCCACTGTACACACATTGATAGGAGTAGGGTATCAACTAATTGGATTCAGTAATGACATTATGATGCTTTTGCCAAACATCTTTTCCCTTTTTTTCATACAATTCATTGTGAAGAATAACATTTTTCAATTTATTGTGTTCATTTTATATACAAAAAATACAGGTCTTTTATCTTGTCTTTCAGAAAGCAGCTGGAGCTCAGTTTTATTCATGGTCCTGCTCCTTTTATTTGTGGCTGCTACAAAGAATTGTGGTTAAATGGAGCGCCAAGTAACAACGCTGTTTTATTTACATCCACTGAGTGTTCTAAGCAAATGACCTTGTAGGGGAGAGACAGAAATGTATTGCAATAAGATGATCTAGAATTGCCCAAAGAATCAGGTAGAAGGCAGCGTTAATAATTTAGAAACCATCACTCTGTGAGTTGTAAATAATACAACCGTATTAAGGGTTTCCTGACTGTGCTGGCATGCATTGGTAGCATATTATTCACCTTGAAATCAGGAAGGACCTTTTTTCTTTGCGGTCCTTCCTTTGCTGCATATAGAAACACAGCACATGCTTATTTATTTACTGTGTTCTTAATGCATGGAGCACATAGTACCTACCATTCTTTAGTACCAGCAGCTTCAGGATTATAGAAAGCATAACTAAACATGTGTATGCAAGGAAATACACTGCAAAGAGTATGAGTAAATCACCAAATACCAAACCCCAGCTACATACATAGTTACATAGTTAGTCTGTTTGAAAAAAGACACATGCCCATCTAGTTCAACCAATAAAAGGGAAAACATTTATTTTTGTACAATCCTATATTCACAAACCTATACCTACAGTTGATCCAGAGAAAGGCGACCCCCCAGAGCAAAGTATGATCCAATTTGCTGCAGCAGAAATTCCTTCCTGATCCCTCAAGAGGCAATCGAATATTCCCTAGATCAACTGCTATGACTAAGGCTGTTGCCGAAACGCGTTAGCTTTTCATTTTAATGTCGCTCTGATGTAGCCAATAAACTTTTCAATACGGAGTACAGAGTTGCCATCTCTCTCTTTTCTATGTTCTGGATCAACTTTACCTATAAATATTAGTACCCAGTTATATTATTTACATTCATCAAACGAATCCAGGCCTTTTTTAAGCAATCTACTAAGCTAGCCAGAACCAGCCCTTGATGGAGTCTATTCCACATTTCCACAGCTCTTACTGTGAAGAAGCCTTTCCATATTTGGAGATTAAATCTCTTTTCCTCTAGGCATAAATAGTGCCCCCTTGTCCCCTGTGATGACCTTAAAGTGAATAACTCAACACCAAGTTCACTACATGGACCTCTTATATATTTATACAAGTTGATCATATCCCCCCTTAATCTCCTCTTCTCAAGAGAGAATAAATTCAGTTCCTGTAATTTTTCCTAATAGCTGAGCTCCTCCATGCCTCTTATTAGTTTGGTTGCCTTCTCTGCACTTTCTCCAGTTCCCTGATATCCTTTTTGAGAACTGGTGCCCAAAACTGAACTGCATATTCCAGATGAGGTCTTAATAATGATTTTTACAGGGGCAAAATAATGTCTCCATCTCTGGAGTCCATACCTCTCTTAATACAAGAAAGGATTTTGCTCATTTTGAAAATGCAGCTTGGCATTGCATTCCATTATTAAGTCTATAATCTACCAGAACACCCAGATCCTTTTCCACCATTGATTCCCCCAGTTGTACACCCCCTAGTATGTACGATGCATGCATGTTTCTAGTCCCCAAGTGCATAACTTTACATTTATCAACATTAAACCTCATTTGCCACATAGTTGCCCAATTAGACAGTGCATTGAGGTCGGCTTGTAAGTTGGAGACAGTCTGTAAGGACGTTATTCTGCTGCATAGCTTGGTGTCATCTGCAAACACTGAAATGGTACTTTTAATCCCAGACCCTATACCATGTCCAGACCCTATATCATTTATAAATATATTAAAAAGTAAAGGTCCCAACACTGAACCTTGGCGTACATCACTAACAACCCTAGACCATTCATAGTAAGACCATTCATAGTGTCTTTTTTTTAACCTGACTATGTAGCCATGTCTACGGTGTGCTCTCCTGCATAGTGTGGTCAGTTTTTAAGAGGAAGGCAGAATGACTAACAAGAACACTGGGGATTTCACACAAAGGAAGCAATGCCAAGAGAACAGGATATTTTTTCATACAAGTACATGGTACAGCAAGTTCATATCAGGAATATAAAACACTGCGGTAACAAACACTTTAACCTTACACATTAGCCGTGTGTGGGGAACTGCGTCAAATGCTTTTGCAAAATCCAAGTATACCACGTCCACAGCCACCCCTCTGTCCAAGGTTTTACTGACCTCCTCATAAAAAGAAATCAGGTTTGTTTGACAACTTCTGTCTTTCGTGAATCCATGCTGTCTGTTGCTTAAAATATTTTTTTCCAACAAGAACTCGTCTATGCAGTCTTTTATTAAACTCTCCAGTATCTTCCCAACAATAGAAGTTAAACTAACAGGTCTATAGTTACTTGGTAAAGACTCAGATCCCTTTTTAAATATAGGCACCACATTGGCCCTACGTCAAGCCAGTAATACTATTCCAATCATTAAAGAGTCCCTAAAAAGTAAAAACAATGGCTTTGAAATGACAGAGCTCAATTCTTTTAGGATCCGTGGGTGGGTGCCATCTGGTCCAGGTGCTTTATTCACCTTTATTCTGTCTAAATATTTCTGGACCATACCAAATTTGAGCCATTGTGGATCATTTGGGGCAATGTCAATACCATCTCCATTATGGACATGAGCTCCCCCATGCTCCTTTGTATACACAGAGCTGAAGAATGTATTTAATACGTTTGCCTTCTGTTTGTCCCCAGTGACCCACTTTTCCTAAGTGTTTAAGAACCAGAAAATACTATCTTTCCAGCACGTGCAGAATGTGGTCCTGGAGACCATAAAAGCTTAACAATGTCTGTAGCAATGCTAGGAACTGTAGATAGAAGCTTATCACTGTTATAATGACACTTTAGCTCCCATTCACACATGCAGACCCATGTGTCTTTCTTGCTGCATTTGGCATGCCATTAAAAATGAATGGCACCACAAGTGAGTTTCTCAGCTGCAGAATAGCTGACAGAGCCTGTCTTATATTCTGGTAGGGCATCCAGGGCATAATTTTCCTCCCCAGCTTTACTGTCCCTGGGCCACTCCTTTCACTCACAATATTTTAGTTTCTTCAGTCATGCAGGCTCAGCATCAAATATAGGTGCTACCTAGGGTGGTCTGCAAGCATACGTGGCCTGCCTAGGAACTTCCACTCCTCTAGACGGACATACTTCTGCTTAAGGCAGGCCATACATGGTTCGAAATATAGTATGTAATTATAGTATAGTATAGGAATATTCTACTGGCCAAAAGGGATGCGTCCTGGATGGCAAGTTTGTACGCCATCTTTGTGTAGCAGGTGTGGATGCAGGTTGTTGATAAATTTGTGTATGTAGTGCTGTAGACAGTTTCTTTTCCAACTAGTACCGAGGCAGCCAGGTACACAGCAACAAAATTCCATTTACTTCAGCTCATTGATCAGTCTAAGGGTTGTCTTCCTAAAGTTTATTTGCTAGTAGAACATGGAAGGGAATTTGGGTGGTGCAGAATACTCCAAAATGGAACATATTGCTAGCAGAGGACACTTCTTGCTTAGCAGCTGTAGCACTAACATAGATAGACTGGAATAGTCTACAGTTCACAACTGGGGACCATGAAATAATATGAGCACAAGCAAAGGCTTTACTCCCTGGATCCTGGTATGCAGTCATACAGTCAGACATAGGTGCAGCTCCTTGGAAAGTGGTCCAGCATTCAGTCCACAGGGCTCCAAGGGCAGGAAGCCACAGGGGAAAAAAGACAATCTCCTCAGGGCTCCAGACTATTTAACAGCAATGTAGCTCCACCTGGGCACCCCTCCCCAGGGATTGGCTAGGCCCTGCTGAATATTCAGGCTGGACATTTGAAATCTTGTTGCCTAAGCTCTACAAACTTCTTCTAGAGGCAGGGAGAAGTAATCTAGCTCCCAGCCTGTAAAGCTCTAAGCAGATCAAACCGAACACGCACTGCTCCTGTGATTACAGCAGAAGCCAAAATTAAAGCTACCTAGCAGCCTAACTAGTGTGTGCTACATGTAAATAGGCAACAGTGGGTTGAATTAGCTGTTTATCCTTGACTCGGCAAGATTCCTTATAGAGATTTGTTTCCTTGTTCTTCCCATATAGCCAATGTGAACTGGGTTCCTTAATTCTGTGCGTATCCTAAAAAAAAGAGATTTTATAGGGGTAGGATGATACCAATATTAGGCTTTGTAGGGTATTGTGTATACATATGTTTGCTTTTTACTTCTGAATTGCATTTGTGAAGAATTTGTGAACACGATATTTGATTTTGTAACAGTATCTTCGATCACTGCATATATTTTCTCTTGCTTTGCTACTTTTTGGTAAAGGTAATGTGTCCTATTCTTCTGCTTATAAACTGATTTTTCCCTTCATGGGTTAAAGAGGTATTAACCACCGTATCATGTAGAAACAGCTGCAAGGTGGACTCATTATTCTGGGTGGGGGTACTATAACGTGGGGCGCGCAACCGGGAGTATCCATGACCGCCGGGTCCGGGAGACCCGGCGCATCATGGATCATAGTAAACGACCGCTCGCAGTGGCCCTCTACCACATGATTGCTCCATCAAATGACGGAGCAATCACATGTAAACAAGCTGGCAGATATCCAGCTTGTGTCTCCCCTCTTTGTACCCATTGGTACAGTGCAGGGGGAGAGGGGGAAGAGCTGATGCAGCAGCGCTGTGGACAGGATCTGCAGTGCCCACAGCACTGCTATGTGCCCATTATTTGCCACTCACGCAGCCATCCATCCAGCCATCCTCATCCCTCATCCTCAACTATCCTCATCCTCAGCCATCCTCATCCCTCAGCCATCTTCATCCCTCATCCATCCAGCCATCCTCATCCTTCATCCAGCCGTCCTTATCCTCAGCCATCCTCATCCCTCATCCATCCAGCCATCCTCATACCTCAGCCATCCAGCCATCCTCATCCCTCATCCAGCCATCCTCATCCCTCACCCATCCAGCCATCCTTATCCCTCATCCATCCAGCCATCCTCATCCATCCAGCCATTCTCATCCATCCAGCTATCCTCATACCTCTTCCATCCAGCCATCCTCATCCCTCATCTATCCAGCCATCCTCGTCCACCCAACCATCCTCATCCCTCTACCATCCAGCCATCCTGATCCATTCACCCATTATCATCCCTCATCCATCCAGCCATCCTCATCCATCCAGCCATCCTCATCCATCCAGCCATGCTCAGTCATCCCCATCTGTTCTCAGTCATCTCCGTCCATGCTCAGTCATCCCCATACATGCTCAGCCATCCCTGTCCATGCTCAGTCATCCCCGTCCGTGCTCAGCCATCTCTGTCCGTGCTCAGCCATCCCCATCTGTGCTCAGTCATCCTCATCCATGTTCATCCATCCCCATCCGTGCTCAGTCATCCTCATCCGTGCTCAGCCATCCCCATCTGTGCTCAGTCATCCCCATCCATGCTCAGTCATCCCCATCCATGCTCAGTCATCCCCACCCATGCTCAGTCATCCCTATCCGTGACACATCCATGCCACTACAGTGCCACTACACTGCCCATCAGTGCCACTATAGTGCCCAACAGTGCCACTATAGTGCCCAACAGTGCCACTATAGTGCCCATCAGTGCCACTACAGTGCCCATCAGTGCCACTACAGTGCCTCACAATAGTGTAATAGGTAGTCAAATTAGATTTGAAATTGATGCCCCTAGAACACCTGATGGTGCTCCCTGCATGTTGGACCTCTCTATGTGGCCATGCTGTGTAAAAGTGTCACATATGTGGTATCGTCATACTCGGGTCAAGTAGCAAAATATATTTTGGGGTGTAATTTTGCTATGTACATGCTACATGTTAGAAATATTGTATAAATGGAAAACTTAGTGTAAAAAAAAAAACGCATTTTAATTTTCTTTCCCTATTTTCCAAAAACTTGTGGAAAATAATACATGTTCAAAAGACTCATTATGCCTCCTAGAATATACGTTGGGGTGTTTACTTTTCAAAATGGGGTCATTTTTTTGGGTGTTTCCATTGTCCTGGTGCTCCAGGACCTTCAAAAGTGCAAGAGGTAGTCAGGAAATTAGATGTGTAATTTATGCCCCTAGAACACCTGATGGTGCTCCCTGCATGTTAGGCCTCTGTATGTGGCCAGGCTGTGTAAAAATCTGACACATGTGGTCTTGCCATACTCAGGAGGAGTAGAAGAATGTGTTTTGGGGTGTAATTTGTTGGTACTCATATTCTGTGTGTGAGAAATAACCTGTTATTATGACAATTTTGTGAAAAAAAAAAAAGAACAAATAATCTTCCCTTTGCAAAGAATTGTGGGGAAAAATCAGGTGTGATCAATTTTCAGTGATTGACACAATAGATTGTAGACTCTATAACTTTCACAAAGACCAAATAATATCCACTAATTTGTTTTTTTTTACCAAAGATATGTAGCAGTATGAATTTTGTCCAAAATTTATGAAGAAAAATTACCAATTTGCTAAATTTTATATAAGAAACAAAGAAAAATCCTTTTTTTACAAAATTTGCGGTATTTTTCAATTTTTATGGCAAAAAATAAGAAGCCCAGCGGGGATTAAATACCACCAAAAGAAAACTCCATTTGTGTGAAAAAAAGGACAAAAATGTCATATGGGTACAGTGTAGTATGACTGAGTAATTGTCATTCAAAATGTGAGAGCACTGAAAGCTGAAAGTTGGTCTGGTTAGGAAGGGGGTTTAAGTGCCCAGTGGTCAAGTGGTTAAAGTGGTTGTCAACCTGTGACAACCACTTTAACCTACAGGTAAGCCTTATTGCACGGTTCAGGAGATATGCAGTGTTCTGCATGTGCCGGCATCATTTCACCACATGCGCAGTGAAGAAACGGCCTCCATGCCGTTTCTCCACTGAGACCGCGCCATGACTGGCGGCTCCCACGCGACTCTGGCCAGTCACAGAGCCGGAGTCGTGGCTCTGGAAGGAAGAGGGGCTGAAGATGGACTCCGCCAGCACAGGGGACAGCAATGGACGTCGCAGGCTTCCTTTGCAGGTAAGTGGCACATAATGGGCTACTATGCGATGCATAGAAGCCCATTGTGCTTCTAATTTACAGGGGTATGTATAGGAAGTAAACCAAATCTGGGTTTACTTCCTCTTTAAACCCAAAAGGAAACATTTATTATATGACAGCTTACCAATTCTTAGATGTGATGGCTGCATATGTTTTCTTTTTTAGGCTTTCTTTCTTTAATTTTCACTTGCTGATCTGGCCAGTAAGTCTGTTATTTTCCAACAGAACAAGCTGTCCTGCAGATGTTGCAGTTAGTGGGTTGAGACAAACCATTTACCACTGACAGGTGTGCTTACAATGATCAGCTTTTATTTGTGTAAAACCTTTATAACAAAAAAGGAAAAAGCTGTTGCTGTATCTGCTTATAAAGTGTTAGCTGGAGTTTGGTTCAACCTGGCAAGTACATCTAAAACTCTTCTCCCACCAGATTAACAATGCTATTGTTCAAAGGTGTCTCTGTTGCTCATTCAAATAGAGCGGGGGCACTCTAATACAACAGGTGTGTTACTGGCCAGATCATCAGATGAAAAAAGAGGGAAAACGCTTAAAGTGTTATTAAACCCTGGACCCTGCATTCACTATAACTGGTCTCCCACAGTATACAGAACATGGAAAAGCAATAGTTTTAGTAAATGTAAACTGCTAAATACCTTTTCTCATCAGCAGTATATAGCAGTCTTGTGACTTCAGTGTTCTGGTCAGCACTTGTAGGAGAAGTTTTCATTCTAATTTGACTGCCCTGTGAGGCTTCAGGACTCCTAACCCTCTGTCTGGACGGCGCTGATTGGCCCTGTGCTGATCACATGCACTCTCCCAAGAAAAGAAAAAAAAATAGCAATACACACCAAACTGAGCATGTGCAGAGTTACTCCAAAGGCTTTGTCTTGTCAGGAGATGGATTGGTGACAGTGGAAGAAGGGGAGGATCAGAGAAGACAGGATCAAACAGCCTGTAGAATTAACCCCTTAGGTTCCACAGTGAGTATAACAAGCATCTTTTACTGCATATACACACTGATTTTTACTGTTGTTGGTTTGTTAACACTTAAAAAAAATAAAATGAATGCAAACACCTCATCTAATGATTGGTAAGCTGCAATATGTTACTTTTTTGGTTTTGGTTTAATACCGCTAAAAAGTAAAGAATATTGAATGTGGAAGCAACTAAAATTCACCTAAAATGCAAGCAATTTCTCGGAAAGTGTGCTGTGTTTGATTACTATTTGAGTCATGTACACAAACCATTATATTGTAAGATCTGGGCACTTTAAGTGGTGATATATGCCCTCAGTTGTTACAATTCCAAGTCATACCTCTTGTAGGCAGTGTTGGTACAAGACCATGTAGAGCCCAGGGCAAACACCCCCCCCCAAGATGTATAAGCATTGTCACCCCTCCCCCCCAAAAAAAATAAAATTGAGCACTAAGGTGTGCTTGCGCTCTTAACTTAAGTTCTCCTCATCCCAATACAAATCTGCCCCCTGCTGAAATCATACTGAACCTTAACATTGTTGACTCCCGTATATAGTGGTGAATTTCACGGGTCTAGAATGTTATATTACCAAACACATGTACTGAGTTTATCATTAGTTTGTGTCGTGTGAAAGGCTCTTTAACGAACGTAAAATCCACTTAAAATCAACGAAGGTGTAAGTTATAAGAAATGAAAAATCGCCATAATTTGGTTTTGGTTTTTTCATTGTATAACGTCGAATGGTTAGTAATCTACTCCACAAACGTAAGTAAAATAAAAAAAATTCACAATTGTTTG
>BLSH010321501.1:935570-962343 GCA_018402905.1 Glandirana rugosa | reverse complement strand
CAAATCCCCCCCACCTCACATGATACCAGAGTACCCAGGGCAGCCGACCCTCCTGCCCACCCCTTGTCCCGGCCCTCTTGTAGGTACTGAACTGTGTAATGGAGAGCAAGGCAGGGTAAATTCTGAACGCCTACAGACTACATCCATCTCCACTGTAAGACACACTTTCTAATGCTATAGACATTTTATAGGAATTATATCTGTGAATAGAAAGTATAGCTGTTAATTATTCATTTGTATTGCAGTAAACCATATCATAACCACATATTTAGTCAAAAAGTCCTTGTCAAATAGGTATTGAATAATTTGAGCTCTCAGTTCAAATCAGCACTACTGAGTAGTCTTGTCTGAGCAACATTTGAGAGTTCCTTGTACTACAACAGTATCAATTAATTTAATACTATATGAAATGGAAGCCAGTAGTGAAACTGAGGCTACATGATACACCGGCAGGATTTACTGAAAGATGACTCCTGATGCCGGAAACAGTGAAGGTGAAAGGACATACTGTATAGAAAACAGGTTAAGGTGGCTCTACTGTATTACTAAAGAAATCAGTCTAAAGCTGCAAAATCTCATAGAACAGCTACTGACAATACTTTTATCACAGTCAGTTATATTTCATAGACTTGAAAACAGGTGAGCAGAATTGAAATAGTTTTAGTAAATATAAACTGCTAAATACCTTTTCTCATCAGCAGTTAGAGCAGTCTTGTCACTTGTATCAGTGTCTGGTTAAAGCTTGTAGGAGGAGTTTTCTTTCAATAGGTTTTTATTGAAGATTTTATAGAACAGAGTATGTCCAGTGCATAGTTATGTAATAGTTGTTCCATCTAGAGCATTACAGTCGCATATACACAATTGATGTCAGTTAACGCAATAAACTCGAAACAAGCAGGGATAAAGCTGTTCAAAGCTGTGAAGAGAAGCAATAGCTCAAGGGGAAGAAGGGATTTTTGGTTTGAGAGGGTGGAGGGTACCAATGATCCGGTGTGTGTGCATCAACTTACTGTGCATTTTGGGTGAGTGAGCCAGGTGGACCAGTTGTGGAGGAATTTGGTCATAGCAAGGTTCTTTCTAGCTATCATTTTCTCCATCTCGCATTACAGCTTTAAGTCTGCAGTGGTAGATGTGAGAGAGGGGGGATCGGATTTTCTCAAATTTCTAGTTATATTTAACTTGGCTGCACGAAGGAGATGGATTATCACAACGCGTGAATTCGGGGGGAACTGCTCCATGTTCAGGTGGAGAAGTGCTGCTTCAGGTGAAGGGGTCGCAGGAGTTGCTATTGATGAAAGTAGGACAAAGATTTGTTTCCAATAAGAGCTTAGGGATTTACAGAACCAGAGGGTGTGCACCATGGTCCCCATTGAACCACAAGCTCTCCAGCTAGTATTGGGAGAGTCGGGTATATTTTGGAGAGCTTGTAGGGGGTAAGGTACCATCTGTGGATCATTTCTTTGATAGAGGACCCAGTGGTTGGAACAATGGGAGGCTTTGTACGTGAGTTGGAAGGCTTTGTTCCATTTTTCCGGAGGGGTAGTTAGGTTAAGCTGTACATCCCATTTGGCTTAAGGTGGATGAGTGCAAGTGGGAGGACTGGTCTACAATAATTTTGTAGAGGTAAGATATACTATTCTTAGGGTGCAGGGGTTGCGAGAAAAATAAGTGAAAAGGTTCTGGTATGTTTGTTGAAGTGTGGAGGCCGGAGGTTCTCAGGTAGTGGGATATCCTTGTGTAGTTATACGCTTCAGTTGTCGGTAAGGCAAAAAGGCTTTGTAGGTTAGAGAAGGATTTCGGAGTCCCCAGTGTCAGAAGGTCTCCCACTGAAGAAATTCCTCTGGATGACCAGAGTTTGGTGGAAAGGTTGGGGATTACGATTTTCAGGGCGGTGAGGGGAATGGGGTATTTTCTCATGAGCATTTTGGGTTTTTGTATGGTCATGAGCTGTTGCCAGGCCTTTAGAGAGGCTGAAACGGCTGGAGACATGGAGCTTTTGGGTAGATGGTAGCCTGCTGAGAGGAGTAGAAGGGAGTTTGTCAGTTTGTTGGGTGGGGCGTGAGCCCCTTCCATTTGGGACCAAATTTTATTGGGAAAGGGGTGCCACCAGTAGTACATTTTCTCAAGTATTGTTGCATGATAGTAGTGTGTGATGTGGGGCAAACCTGCCCCTCCTTGGTGTTGATGTCTGGTTAGATTGTGGCTAGCACAACGGTTTTTTATCCCAGATGAATTTAGAGATTATACTCTGTGCTGATTTAAAGAAGGATTGGGGAATATGGGTTATGACTGTGCGGAATATGTAGAGTAGCTTGGGCAGGATGATCATTTTTAGTGAGGCTATTCTCCCCAATGTGGAGAGATATTGCGTTCGGAGCTCGTAGGAGAAGTTTTCATTTTTCCCTGATTGTCATATAAGGCTGCAGGACCCCTGATCCTCTGTCTGGACAGTGCTGATTGGCCCTGTGCTGATCACATGCACTCTCCCAAATGTAAAAAAACTCTTTAGCGATACACACCAAACTGAGCATGTGCAGCTTGTCCCCTAGCCTCTGTTCTATCAGGAGATGGATTGGAGTCAGTGGAAGAAGGGGAGGCTCAGAGAGACAGGATCACACAGCCTTTATACACAATGCAGTGGTTTAACCCCTTAGGTTCCACAGTGAGTATAACAAGCATGCTTTACTGCATATACACACTGATTTTACTGTTGTGGCTTTAATAACACTTTAAAACAAATAGTGAGCAATAGACATGTAGACATGGTGTACAGCAGGGGTCTCCAAACTTTTGAAACAAAGGGCCAGACTGTGGCCATTGGGCTTAGAAAAGGTCCCAATTGCAGTGGGAAAATATATTGCCCCATCTTTGGTGTCAGTGGGAGGAATAGCGTCCCATCATTAGTGTCATTGTGCCCAATTGTTGGTGCCATTGGAAGGAATTGGACCCCATCATTGGAGTCATTGGGAGGGTGTCCCTTCATTGATGTCAGTGGGGGGAATTGTGCCCCACTGTTGGTATCAGTGGATGAAATAGTGTTCCAAGGGTCAGATAAAAGCAAGCAAAAGGCCACATCTGGCCCCCGAGCCACAGTTTGGGGACCACTTGTGTAGAGTGATAAAAAGGTGACCATTCTTCCAGAAAATTACATTCAAAGATTATACATTTATTAGCAAGTAACAGAAAATGAACCAAAGTGCTAAACCTTCTTAACCAATGGTGACCGGAAATGTCCCAACAAGTCCTGATGCTATGGAGTCCTATTTGAGGATAGGAGAAACCAATAAATAGCACAAAGACATACTGAAAGGACAATGCAGGTGATGTAAACGATGGTAAATGTCTATGCGTGGAGAAACTGCTTAACCATTGACAATCAATTGTGAGGTCAATCTAATGCCCCATATAATTTGGCAATAGATGCACTATTGTGAATGCAGCGTAGTAATATAAACAGATGTCCACTATTGCTGCATTGTCCAAATGCCACCCCTCCACAGTTGTGTCCTCTGCCTCCCCCTGCATAGCACTGTCCTTTGCATCCCCTGACTAGCCTTGCCCCCCCCCCCCCCCCCCCAGTAGTGTCCTTTGCCCCTCTATAGCTGTTTCCTCTGCTCCCCCTCCCAAAAAAGTGTACACAACACACAGCTGTGTGTAGGAAGCTGAGCTCTCGCCAACCTTACAGTGGCTGTACATCAGAGTGGAGTTAGAGGCAGCACAGTGCTGGTTGGAAGGTGGGAGGGGGAGCTGCCAGAGTTAACTTTTCATGTTAACAATCTGATGATTGGTTGCTAACAACCAATGGTCTGCTGATTAACTTGCAATGTTAATTAAAGCAGGTGCCGTGCTCCCACCTTCCATCCAGCACTGTTTTTCCTCTCACTCCGCTCTGTTAGTAAAAGGAGAGTGGCGCAGGCTGGGGGGGGGGGGGCTTCGGCACGGCCCTGATCATGATCTAAGTGTTGGCTTCCCGTAACTGCCATTTCACAGGCTAGCTGTAGATGTAACTGATTTTGATATACAGTGTGACGTTATGCGAGGCGCAATAATGGACGGGTGATACTTGTCGCCTCGCATGCGATCACTTTGAGGGACTAGTGAGAGTCTAACCCGGGTTTTGCCAGCCACCTTGGCAGAGCTGGTTCTGTGCGGGACTTTCTGGTTCACTCAAACCCCTCTCCACCTGCATTTAATGAGCAGGAAGAGAGCAGAGAAGAGCTCTATCCTGGATCTCAGAGGGAGAAAGCGGAGTGAGCTCTGTGTGCTAATTTGGACTCAAAGATCAAGGTTTGCACTGTGCTTATGTTTTGTTGGTGTCAGGGACAGCCCCACACTGTGTAGAGAGGAACCTAATTGTTTAGTTTAGTGCCAGGTGGCGAGGTTTTGTTTTCTGTTAACGTGAGTGCTTCCGTCAGTATACCGCTTCCTCCAGTCTGGACAAAGATACCAGATATTACAGCCTCATGGCATACAAGACTAGCTGACAAATAGCTTGTATGAGATCTGGAACTGTTTATTGAAACTCAGACACACAATTTATACCCCACAGGAGAACAGTTCCCTCCTGATCATTTTACCCTAACAATACAAACTGTAACCAGAAACATAATTAACATGAGTTAATTAACTAGTCACTTACCAGCCTAGGTGACTCAATGCCCACCCAGACAATGTTGTGATTAATCAGACAATAGGTGACCCAATTAACAATAAACCATGGGACAGACATGCTTAGCAGAAAACATATAACACCTTAATAAACAGACAATAGCAGGAGACCACCAGCACCAGGTGGCTTGCTAATCGTTTTAACATCTGCCATGAGTCTCACAGTCTGAAAAGGTGGAATCAACTTCTCTTCATATATGTCTTGAGGGATATTGTTGACAAATATTAATGTCCCATTTGAAGTAATCCAAACCACATTCTCAGTGTCCATTAAGTAATTCCCATCACTTTCTCAGTCACCCTGTGTCACTAATAGACACAAGGTGACTTATACATAATACGGGACTAGGGAGCTGAGACAGGGGTTTTCCAACCTCTCTAAGGTAAGCTGGGTTCCACAGCCCCCACCCAAAGTGACTCCCATCACACCTGATAAGTCTGAAAAAAAACATTGACGAAGTTGTGAAAAAAAGGCAAAAGTACAAACATAGTAGTAAAAATATGCCAGCTTTCACAGAAGACACACAAAGAAAATATACCCTACAATGCAGATAGTGATGCAGAATTTTCAATGTGGGAAGACCATGCTTCAGGAGAGATCAAGAAATAGATAAATGACACAACTATCATTAAAAGGAGGTGGTACATATACCTAAAAATGTAACTATGCATCCAGTCCTACTCTATTGAAATCTCCTATCAAGCAATCCAAAGACCCTCCAATTCGTAAATCTGTGTTACCTTTTATAAAATCACCAGGTTTACAGAAGTGTATTCTCAGCAGGCAACTCTAAAGAGATGTGTTGTGTTATGCCATGTCAACCAGCTCAACAGGACATTCAATTTAGAATGGATGACACAGCATTTGGCTTTACTGACTCCATCTTCTTATATACAGTAGATTTTTCTTTTGGGCTTCCTTTGTCTTTAGTAAATATTACTTAACTTTAAAATACAGTTGCTTGAACAGCCAGTAAGACCCTTCTCTTGTGATTGATATTTCTGCTGCTTGAAAGACCAGCCCATTTGCTTTTAGACATCATTATAAATTTAACCGTTAAAGGCAGGCTTTTGAAATGTTCCCCTTTTTATTGTATCTTGTGGGCACTGTGAAGGAAAGCTTTCCTGATGTTGGGATCCTCAGGGAATGACCTTTTTCTCCATTCCTCTGACATGCATCTTTTTTGAAGTTCTCAAATGTTTAGTCAGTGCCTCAGATGTGACTACAGTCACAAGTGAACCAAGAGCACAATGTTGTGCAGATTAATACTATGTAAAAAAATCTTTTTAAAGCGGAAGTTTATCTATAACAACTTGATAAAAAATAATATTCTTTAACAAGAAACATATATTGCACATTAATAATTATGCTGCCAAAACTAGTGTGTGCTGTAAATTTCCTCCAGCATTACTCCTGTTTCTTTTTGCTGGAGGCTACCATTTTTCTGAAAAAATAGATATAAAGTGTTGCGCTATATCATCTCAGTAAGAATCTACATAATAACGGTACTTTCAAACCATTATAACTCAAACAAATCATATATAAAAAAGTCCATCAGTGTAAAGTTCTTTAGAAGTATCCAAGTGCTTAAAAGGTGATCGAACAGAAAATCCAGTGCTTAGATCATCTTCCACCACATTCACCGTGTATCCACCACCAAAGGTATCTAGATACTCTTACCAGAGGCAAGCTTTAAAATCGCATTGAGGTCTGTTTCAGGCATACATCTCGTAGCTCCAAGGAGTAGATCCACCCAATGCACATCCACATAGGCAGCCTCTGAAGCGGTCAGCCAGAATAGGGGGCTCAATCAAATCACTCCTCAATGTTCAAGAATTAGCCAGAACAACCATGAAATACAAAAGGATCCGCACATAGTGTAATACCAAACAGCAATTAATTTATTAAAAGAAAGAAATCCACTCACATGTTCCAAGTATGAAAATCGCTATATGGAATTCCAAATATAAAATGTGCAATGAAATGGTGTGGGGCTCACAGTCACCCAAATTTTGGGTGACTGTGAGCCCCACACCTTTTCATTGCGCATTTTATATTTGGAATTCCATATAGCGATTTCTATACTTGGAACATGTGAGTGGATTTCTTTCTTTTAATAAATGAATTGCCGTTTGGTATTACACTATGTGCGGATCCATTTGTATTTCATGGTTGTTCTGGCTAATTCTTGAACATTGAGGAGTGATTTGATTGAGCCCCCTATTCTGGCTGACCGCTCCAGAGGCTGCACTCTGTACCTTTAGTAGTTTCTGTGTCCTCTAGTGTCTTCAAGTCCACCGTCCCTGAGTTCTGGTGTCCGCAAGTTTTCCTGTCAGGACCATTGGTTATCAACCTTGGTCCTGTATTTGACAACACTTATCTGCTGCCTGCCTCAACCTTTGGTAGGTCCCATTTCAGATATTGCTTATCAATTTGGAACTTCCTTCTGGTTCTTTCCCTGGTCAGCTGCCTTCTGCATGGGTGTGTCCAAAGGCTGTAACCTGGGAGTTGTTCAAAAACAAAGCCCATTGCACTTTTTGGTGCACTGGTGAACATTAGGTGGCTCCTTAAACTCTGTGCTTTGGCCCTTTTTAGGGCTCACATCTCCACCAATCGAGCAAACAGCTGCGAAGGTCTGTAATCCCACTAGCTCATAACACTTGCAGCATGATCTAAGATATAACGTTATCCAAATAATATTGATGCAGAATATGGATACAGCTAGATACACAGATGAAATATACTGATTGCAGTAAAGGGAAGCAGCAGACTGATGAGCTCATTTCTCTGTTACTCTGCTCTATCTTCCTATTATTGTTTACCTAATTATCAGTTCAAATTCAGATACTTACACTGCTTACATTAATAGCAAAATACTTTTAATGTATTAATGAATATAGAGCTGCATTATTTTGTGTCTCTTATATTTGCCTGATGTTCTCTTTTAGGATGCACTTACATTTTAAGACTCCAATATATTAGGTATTTAACATTTCTGCAAGCTATTTAAGATATTTATAAGTACTAAGAGTTGTTGGTCAATATTTTTCTAAACCATATAAGTCAAGTCTATAAACCGGGAAAAGGAAGTAAATGAAAAGAGTGAGTTACTGGGTACTGCTGTAAAACAGGTGAAAATTTAGATGCAATGTAAACAGTGTATAGGTCAAGAAACTACACTATATTGTCAAAAGTATTGGGATGCCTGCCTTTACACACACATGAACTTTATTGGCATCCCAGCCCTGGCCCACCCTTTGCAGAAATAACAGCTTCAACTCTTCTGGAAAGGCTGTCCACAAGGTTTAGGAGTGTGTCTATGGGAATGTTTGACCGTTCTTCCAGAAGCGCATTTGTGAGGTCAGGCACTGATGTTGGACGAGAAGGCCTGGCTCACAGTCTCCGCTCTATTTCAACCCAAAGGTGTTCTATTGGGTTGAGGTCAGGACAATCAAGTTCCTCCACCCAAATTTGCTCATCCGTGTCTTTATGGACCTTGCTTTGGGCACTGGTGCACAGTCATGTTGTAACAAGAAGGGTTCATCCCCAAGCTGTTCCCACAAAGTTGGGAGCATGAAATTGTCCAAAATCCCCGATCTCCCTCCTCCCATCCCTTCCTTTCGGGTTATCCCCCCCACTCACCCCACCTCCCCCCTCACCCCACCTTCCCTTACACAATGAGATATGCCGATTTTACCTTCGATCTGGGACACTAAACATAAAATCACCCTAAAGTAAGCTTTTCTCGCTAAGGGAAAAGAGATAGATGACATTACAGGCTCAGTTCACTCCTACATCTTAGCACCCCAATCAAACATCTAACAAGAGACTAACTCTAACTCCTTTAATATACATAAACTTAATCTGATCTACTCGGACGACTCGCGTTCTGAGGATGTGAGTTCAGGCGACTGTGAGACGTTCAGGTAATAAGTGATATATTTGTTATCTTGTTAGTCGACCATAAGTATACCGCTTCTCTCTCCTAAAATCTTGTTTGATCCTATTTACCTACTGTATCATTTTCTTCAGTTATTGTTGGATCCTAAGATATAAGGTCCCGATGTAAGACGCTACCTACCGGTGATATTTCATTACTCTGTACCACCCTTTTAACCCATTATTTCTAATAAAACTCTTATTGGAAAAAAAAAAAAAAAAAAAAAGAAATTGTCCAAAATGTCTTGGTTTGCCGGCGCCTTAAGAGTTCCCTTCACTGGAAGTAAGGGGCCAGGCCAACCCCTGAAAAATAACCCCATACTCTAATCCCCCTCCACCAAATGATTTGGACCAGTGCACAAAACAAAGGGTGAGCCAACTCAATATTGAACCCTTCGGACTAAGAGTGGGATGCCATTAAAGTTCATGTGCATGTAAAGGCAGGCGTCACAATACTTTTGACAATATAGTGCAGGTTATATTATAGATTTAGTTTGAATCCAGTGATGTATCTTTAGAATCCAAATAAGCCTTATTGAACCAAATTTCCAGTTTCTGTTGTTCCCTCTGCCATTCTTTTGGTGCAATGTTTCTTCTTTTGCAGCACCAATGAATCTCAACTCCACCAGCCATCAGTAAATACTGGAGACATTAGCCTACCACTTCATTATAGATAAGAGACTCTTCAGCAATTGTTGAATGATATTGTAAGTACAATATCATTTGACCCCAGAACTGTAATTTACAAATTTGTCTAGGTGCATATTTTATCCACTTCACATCTTCAATTTATATGACTTACGAAAAGTAAAGTTAAGATATGGCTTATGGTGCAATAACATCTGAAATCTGAAGTAAGAGGCTCCACTCAACAAGAATTAAAAGCTTCTGTGCAAAGTTGATTAACAAACCTATTGATATCAAGTGGTGTACACTAGTGGCCTTTTTAATAAACAGTGGGAAGAGCAAATTGCTGTTTCTTAATTGCAGTATCCCACAGCAATGAAACCTAATTCGTTGTGCTGGCATCCAACAAGTATGTATGCAAGTATGGATACTGATTAGTTGCCACAATTTACTGCACATAAAATTGGCCCTGTTTATTGAATAAGACCTTAAGAGTTTACAGATTTGTCATTAGAGCTTGTGCTCAGGTTATCCCTGTATCCTGGCCTTTTAAGGTAAGGGATTGTAAGTAGTAAAAAATGATACAGTCTGAAGGGTATTGTTATATTTTGCTTAAATCTGGAGAAGAACAAGAAGAGAAGCAGAGTGTTCCAAATGCTAGCTAGGAAGTTATCCATAGTAGACATTGTTCACTAACAAAGGTTACATTTGGCACTCGATTGCTCTCAGAGTGCACTGTGTGTCCAGTTCAAGTATGGAGTTTCTCCAACTACCTGAGCAAAGTGTTTCTACATGTATGAAACATATGTAGGTACATTATAGTTAAGCAGTATAGAAATACTTTTAGACTGTTAGGGCTCATTTACACGAGATGCAGTTGAATGTGTTTATAACAAACCACAAAAGCATATGCCAGATTAATGAATGTATTTCGATGAGCCTAGTTTACCCCATTGTGGCACTTTCATGTAATTTCTGTAAAAAAGTACAGCGTTCTGCAATTTTTTGTACAAAAACATACCAGAACGCATGTAAATCCACATGTACACACCGCAAACACATGTAAATGCAAAAAAAATAAATAAAAATTGATGTCAACAAAAACACACAGCAAACATGTTACAACTGCATGCAGACACACATGCAGAACTTCACACTGAACTTATTATATATAAGATGTAAATCTTGCCTGAATGTGTAGCACTGCTTTGTGGGTCTCAGTTTATCTAGAGTGACCTGGGTTTCCTTTATTCTTAGATACTGTGCAGGTTTACAATCTATTTTTACTGATATTGGCTTAAAACAGCAGCACCTGTTCATTCTGGCAGTTTAAGCAATATTGTGGATAATCACTGGAGCAGAATGGCCACCTAATTCCAGTTCTGTAGACCTTCTAGTGCCAAGAGATAATCACTTCAGTAAATGTGTGCTTTTAAAAAAAAGTTTACCTACTTTTGTGTTCTCCCCAATGATCCCTGCAAAGGATTTGTGGTTAGCTCTTTTTTGGGTGACAACAGAGGTATTATAGTGGGAACAATCAATTCTGTCAACATTGCATCCTAAAACTTTATTGTTCCCAGAATGTGCTGCTTGTCCTCCTGACACTGCCAGATCACTGGACTGCAATCTAAAGGTTCCAGGTTATTTAGAACCTATCAGTTCCTACATCCATACTTACATAAGCATTACCATTATCAAAACACAAACTGAACAGAACTGTATCCATTTCCACAGATTTTTTTTTGCTGTAGTGTTTCTTTAAAGCATATTGGTAATGGGGATAATACTGTCCAATACATGAAGCTATGCGTGCAGTGATTGTACATGAAAGGGTCATAAATATGTTGGTTCGAAATGTGACTTAGCTTAGGGAGATTATCTGTATGGAACCTGGATTCTCCCTGTACATACAGTATATACAATGTTTGGTGTAGAAACACATGCTATAACAATAATTCAAATGAAAGGTTTCAAAATGTAAATGTAGTTTTTTTTATTTGTGACGGAACCGCTTTGGTATCCTGCTTGTGTGCTTCCATCCACCAAACCCTGCCAGCAGACCGTGAGCTAATACCAGCCCTTTTCACCCTAAGCATCGTACACAGGCAAGATGTTGGGGTAGAACCAAAGGAATGACTGTTTATTGAACAGAAATACAGGGTTTTATACAGGATGGGCCATTTATATGGATACACCTTAATAAAATGGGAATGGTTGGTGATATTAACTTCCTGTTTGTGGCACATTAGTATATGTGAGGGGGGAAACTTTTCAAGATGGGTGGTGACCATGGCGGCCATTTTGAAGTCGGCCATTTTGAATCCAACTTTTGTTTTTTGAATAGGAAGAGTGTCATGTCACACATCAAACTTATTGGGAATTTCACAAGAAAAACAATGGTGTGTTTGGTTTTAACGTAACTTTATTCTTTCATGAGTTATTTACAAGTTTCTGACCACTTATAAAATGTGTTCAATGTGCTGCCCATTGTGTTGGATTGTCAATGCAACCCTCTTCTCCCACTCTTCACACACTGATAGCAATACCGCAGGAGAAATGCTTGCACAGGCTTCCAGTATCCGTAGTTTCAGGTACTGCACATCTTGTATCTTCACAGCATAGACAATTGCCTTCAGATGACCCCAAAGATAAAAGTCTAAGGGGGTCAGATCGGGAGACCTTGGGGGCCATTCAATGGGCCCACGACGACCAATCCACTTTCCAGGAAACTGTTCATCTAGGAATGCTCGGACCTGACACCCATAATGTGGTGGTGCACCATCTTGCTGGAACTATGATGTCGGTGATAGGGAATTGCTGGCCATCAAGTCAGCTTTGGAGGAATGGCGGTACCTCCTGGAAGGAGCAGCTCACCCGGTATTGGTTTTTACTGACCATAAAAAACATAAAAAAACCATATGCTGTGAAATTCCCAATAAGTTTGATGTGTCACATGACCATTTTCCTATTGAAAAAACAAAAGTTGGATTCAAAATGGCCGACTTCACCACCCATCTTGAAAAGTTTCCCCCCTCACATATACTAATGTGCCACAAACAGGAAGTTAATATCACCAACCATTCCCATTTTATTAAGGAGTATCCATATAAATGGCCCACCCTGTACACTTCAAAATAAGTCTGTCACCACATGACATGAACAATAAAACCAAACATTTGCCCATAACATCACACAATGCTTTAGATAACAAGGTAGAGCTGATGCATGGTTAATCCCATGACAGATACCTCCAAGAGTTAGCCAAGTTAGCCAACAGACAGAAACAATAGGTGACTAAATTAACTTAATTAACAACGGTAATGCACACAATGGGAGAGATACACTTAATAAACACATAATGCCTTAATAAACAGACTTGGGCTGATTAAATTAACATCTGCTCTGAGTATCACAGTCTAAAGCAGTCATTACTGGTTAGGGCCTAGAGACCCCAAATATGTAATGGGTCCTCCAGTTCCCAGTCTGTGTGTTTTGGGGAAACATGGACTTGAATCTGAAGCAAGACTACTCCAAGGGTCCCCTATACACACACCTCCCAAAGAGTAGTGTTCCCTTAAATGCCAGGGCCCATAGTCAGTAGGCAAGAGGCTAACCTACTGTCCCCTCCAAAAGCCCCTGTTCTTGTTGGGTCTGTCACATTATTAAATTATAAAATGGCTTATGCTGCAATTATAATGTATATGTTACATCATTTTTAATAAAATAGAGTTTTCTTTGAGCTTTTAAAGATGATAAAAAAAGTACTGTTTAGGTTCAGATGTTTTGAATATAAGTATGTAGCGCCCCCACACAATAGGTGCATTTTTTAGCAGGCTTTGCTAGGTGAGGTAAAATTTAGTCAGGGCTGAGTGTAAAAGCAGGTCTGAATGTTTTGATCTGGGCTGGGAGGAGAGGCTCAGGGAGGATTGGGTGGACTTAACAGATGAGGTCACTAGAACCTCCCACTTCTTTCTAGAAACCTGGGGAAGGTTTCTGGTGAAAGAGTTGGGAGATAGGTGGAGCCATCTGGAGTGTTCTAAGGAGCCCAGACCAATGCCCAAGCAGGATTGGCAGGGGGCAGGCCTCCTTAAATACTCAGAGTCAGCCCAATTGGGGGGCCTAGTGTCGGGTAGAAGTCTGGAGATGTAGCAGAGGCACTGTGGAGCAGGCCCCTACCTGGGAGATCACCCCCATACTGGGAAAGGGTGACCTTGGGGCCTGGGGGTTTGGGTGCAGCCAGCTACCAGAGTGATTCCTGGAGTCGCACAGGAGGAACAGGAGAACAGCGGAGGTGCTACAAGGAGAGAGAGTTTAAAGTGATCCACCGGTATGGTGAGTGACGGTCCCTGTGGGCTGGAGGAGAAAGTGCTGGAGCAGGCTGGGAGAGGAATAATGGTTAGTCTGTGGAAGCCTTGGGAGCCAGTCAGGGGAAGGAGAGTCACTCAGGAAAAGCAGGTTGGCGGGACCTGGAAGAGAATGGGCTGGGAGATGTAGTCCATCAAAGGCCCAGCTAGCACTCAAGTAATTTGCTACACATTCAAGGGCCCGTGATCCCTGGCCTGAATAGGTGTTCCTGAGGTCCTGCTGATGCAGAGTAGGCCTCACCATGTGCTAGCCGTGGTGAAAAGAAAGGTATAGAGAAGCCTGATAAATTTCCCTTCAGGCTGGAAACTAAGTTCTGAGCTGGAGAGAAGCAAATAAGTGTAAAGCTGCAAGTTCTGTGTAGAGAGAGAACTGTAGAAGAAACGGTCATCAGAATTCTTTGGTCATCCCACAGTCTTCCCTTATCCCTATCCAAGTCATTTCCCCTAAATAAAACAACAAAAACAAGAGCCGGCCTGTTCAGTGTCTCCGGATGTGTGATATATGGTGTGATTGAGGGCAGCTATAAGGTGAACGACTACTACCAGCCACTTTAAAGGGAGCACATGGCTACAAATATTATTTAATTAATCTCTTCCCTACCCTTTCTGTGCCACTTGTCACCCTAGTTTGCCTCAGAAATGCCTTAGAAAATAAGCATATCCAGGTCTCACCTTTGCACTCACACTGGAGTCTAGTGCTCAGTCTGCACCAGGCCCAAGTGCTGTGACGTGGATGGGGGGGGGGGGGGGGATGCCTACGCATATAGTGATAATTAAAAATATACAGTATTTAAATAGCATTTTGAATACCTTGGGGTGAACCTGGCCAACAACTGACACTGCAAAAATTAGGAACAGGTTGTTTAGGGCACTGGTTCTCAGCATGTTTTCTCAGCCAATGTGAGTTTCATGAAACTTGTCACTTATATGTTAAATTATTGGATGTTTCCTATGATCTAATTGCATTCTTTTGAATACTTTTGTAGAAAGGGTCATGCTCTCTCCCCCTGAGGAAGACCTATATATATCTATGAATGGTCGAAACGCATCGGGGATTATATGCAGCCATCTGGCTGCACAGTATGTTATTCCCTTTTTGCTGGAAACAGTATTATATATTTCAATGTAGATGTCCCATGTCTTTACACAAACAGAGCTCCCTTTTTTAAAATTTTCTATTTAAATTTTCTCCCTGAAATAAGAAACTTTTCTATTCTCTCACTGCCATTAAACCCTTATTGGGGGATATTGCCACAATTTAGAGCCACAATTTAGAGCAGTGGTTCTCAACCTCAGTCCTCAAGTACCCCCAACGGGCCATGTTTTCAGGCTTTCCTTTACTTTGCAAAGCTGCTTTAAATCAATATCAATGACATGGTATTGATAAGAGCTATCTAAGGGAAGTTCTCAAAACATGGCCCGTTGGGGGGGACCTGAGGACTGAGGTTGAGAACCACTGGTTTAGGGTGTCTGCTATTTAACATCACTCTTATTTTGCTTGCTTTCTCCACAGAACATGTTCAGTTTAAATAACAAAAGTCACATAACTTATTAAAGGAAATGATCTGAAAAGAGGTTCAACACCACATGTTTATGGTATTTTCCAAATGTCATAAAAAGACTCAAATATTGACTGTTCTGTCTGTGGCCAGCATGGCAGACAGTTTTAGGGCAAGGGTGGTAGATTCTGGATGTGTTTTGTTTTCAGACTACTAAATGTAAGTATTAAATATATTCATATTTTAGAAATTGAAAAAAGAAACAATAAAAACAAAACAACTACAGCAAAGCTCCATAATCCATTTGCATAGCCACTAAGGCTCCATGCACAGTGGACTTTAAAAAAAATGTTCTAAAAACGTCAGTAGCTTTGTAGTGAGCTTTTCAGCTTTTATCATCCTTTTTTGAGCATTTTTGCACGTTTTTGAGCATTTTTGAGCGTTAGCGTTTATGGGCTTCAGCGGTTTTTTGAGCGTTTATGGTTGTTTTTAAGCTTCCAGCGTTTTTTGTGGTCAGAAGAACTACTCTTGAACGTGATTTAAGGGCATTCAGACAACAGCCCATAAACGCCACTGCTCCTAAACGACAATAAACGTCCATGTCTGCATGGACACATAGGATAACATAGAGGGGAGTTTATGGGCTGTTGAAAAAAACGCCCAAGCGATCATTTATCAGCTTCAGTGTGGATGGAGCCTAAACATTGTATTGATGTCACAGTTTCAAAGCAATGCTATGCTCAAATGTTTATGTAATTATAGAAAACGTTGCATGCTTTCTCGACAATCAATGTCATGTACCTGGATTCAGTTTTTATGACACAACAGCCAGCCAAGAGTAGTTGTTAAAAGAACATCAAGCTGCAATAGTTTATTTGCATTGTAAATCAGTTACTTATTCTGCGATCTGGTGTTACATTTCCTTTTAGGAAATTAAAACTCATCTTCTGCATGGCTACAAGATTTTAAGCCTACAAGTTAAATAAAAAGTGATTTTGTATGTAATTTCTTTATTTATTTTGACTAGGACAAATGAAATACATTAAAACAATTATCGTATATACTCGAGTACAAGCCGAGTTTTTCAGCATATTTTTTGTGCTGAAAGAGGCCCCCCTCGATACTCGAGTCAGTGTCTGTGGGTGGTCTGAAGAGATGAGTAGATTCACATAGCACAGATCGCGCTGCTTCTAAGAGCCGCTCTGTGCATGAAACTGTGAGCTAATTACATTGGAATGCAGAGAATGCAGAGAGAGCTGTCAGATTTTCAACTTAATGTCGGGAGGTGGGCGGTGTTAGCTGTTCAGTCCCGCCCACCTCCTGATCTCAGTGAAGATCTGAAAACTCTCTCTCTGCATTCTCTGCTTTCCAATGTAATTAGCTCACAGTTTCATGCACAGAGCGGCTCTTAGAAGCAGCATGCTCTGTACAATGTGAATCTACCATACTCATCTCTTCTGCCAGTGCTAGCCAGTACCATCCAGTGACAATCAGTGCCACCTGCCAGTACCATCCAGGGCAGGTGGTGGGCAGGTGTTAATGGCTACAATACCTCTGTTCTGGCTACAATCCCTGTGTAATGGCTGAGACCCTGTGTTCTGGCTACAATCCCTGTGTTCTGGCTACAATACCTGTGTAATGGCTGAGTCCCTGTGTTCTGGCTACAATACCTGTGTTCTAGCTACAATACCTGTGTTCTGGCTACAATACCTGTGTAATGGCTCCCTGTCCCTGTGTTCTGGCTGCTGCATTTCCCACCCTAGGCTTATACTTGGGTCAGTAACTTTTCCCAGTTTTTGTGGTAAAATTAGGTGCCTCGGCTTATATTCGGGTCGGCTTATACTCGAGTATATACTTTAGCTTTTTTTTCTAATAAGGTCAAATGAAATATATTTAGCTTTGGGTTTCTATTCATATTTTAAAGATTGCTTTTTTTATTGTTGTCTTTTTGGCTGACCCATAGTGTTCTGGGAATCCTTTATCTTGCATTAAATGTTTATTTGTAAAACAAAGATCGTGTAAACTACACTATATTACCAAAAGTATTGGGACTCCTGCCTTTACATGCACATGAACTTGGTATCCCAGTTTTAGTCCGTAGGGTTCAATATTGAGTTGGCCCACCATTTGCAGCTATAACAGTTTCAACTCTTCTGGGAAGGCTGTCCACAAGGCTTAAGAGTGTGTCTATGAGAATGTTTGATCATTCTGCCAGAAGCGCATTTGTGAGGTCAGGCACTGATGTTGGATAAGAAGGCCTGGCTCACAGTCTCTGCTTTAATTCATCCCAAAGGTGTTCTATTGGCTTAAGGTCAGGACTCTGTGCAGGCCTATCAAGTTCCTCCACCCAAAACTCGCTCATCCATGTCTTTATGGACCTTGCTTTGTGCACTGGTGTGCAGTCATGTTGAAACAGGATGGGGCCATCCCCAAACTCTTCCCACAAAGTTGGGAGCCTGAAATTGTCCAAAATGTCTTGATATGCTGATGCCTTAAAAGCTCCCTTCACTTAAACTAAGGGGCCAAGCCCAACCCCTGAAAAATAACCCCACGCCATAAACCCCCCTCCACCAAATGATTTGGACCAGTGCACAAAGCAAGGTCCATAAAGACATGGATGAGCGAGTTTTGGGGTGGAGGAACTTGACTGGCCTGCACTTGACCCAATAGAACACCTTTGGGATGAATAAAGAGTGGAGACTGTGAGCCGGGCCTTCTGGTCCAACATCAGTGACTGACCTCAAAAATGCACTTTTGGAAGAATGGTCAAACACTCCTAAACCCTGTGGAGAGCCTTCCTGGAAGGGTTGAAGCTATTATAGCTGCAAAGAGTGGGCCAACTCAATATTGAACCCTATGGACTAATACTGGGATGCTATTAAAGCTCATGTGCATGTAAAGGTAGTTGTCACAATACTTTTGGTAATATATTGTATATATAGTGACAAAAAGTCTGGCTTTAGGGCAGTGGTTCTCAACCTCAGTCCTCAAGTACCCCCATCAGCCATGTTTTCAGGTTTCCTTTATCTTGCACAGATGCTTTAAATGAGAATCAATAGCATGGTATTTTGGACAGCTATTTTTATCTAAGATAAATTCCCAAAACATGACCTGTTTGGGGTACTTGAGGACTGAGGTTGAGAACCACTGCTAGGGGACCTGCCATGGCAACCAGAACTGGATGGGAGAAAAACTAGAGGACTGCAGATTAAGGTATTACTGTGTTATATTGTCCCCTAGAAAATGTAGCTATATAGTCTTCTTCTCCTGAGGAGTGGATGCATTTAATTTTTTTCTAGCACTGCCCAAAAGTCAGGCTTTAAATTATATGCCTGTTAGATACTGCTGAATTATTTTATCATCTACGGGAATATATGGGTCTTTATTATGGATGCATTTTTTTAATAAGGTTGTTTGGTTGCTTTGGTCTAATTAACATTTTGTATGCTTTTAAAGGTTTTAAATCAGTTTTCTGGTCCATAGCTCATTTTATTGCCTTTTGAAAGGGCAATCAGTGTTTTGTTTTATTTACAAAGATCTGCATCAGTGACTTTTGCTTTCTGAAGTCAGTTTCTGTCAGGGTGTTAACATTCACTACCATTAAAGAGCAAATCAAGGCACTCACTAAATCAATTAGTTAACTTCTAATGATATCCAGGAAACATTAGATCTGAACAAAATGTAGATGTCGACTGACTGCCATGGTATTGCTTTACAACATACATTTCTGCAGTGCATGCACTTTTCTCTGCCCTGTGTCCTTGACTGTCAGCAGGTGGTGGACAGTGAGAAAATGGAGCCAGATGACAGCATAGGGTTCAGGAGGAGTTGGGAGGGTAACCAATCTGCAGAGGACTATAAAGAAGACATATAGAGGGGGGAAAATTAGGACTATATGTATAACCAGTTGGAGAGTTTGGAAATACCCATGCTTATTTGTGTAATCCAATATGTTTCATTTTATCAGTCCTAAATAAGACATGTGCTACTGCTTTAACCCCTTCCCGCCCACCCCGGTGTCCCTTTAAACAGTTCTAATTGCCCATGGGAGCAGGAAGGATTGGCAATCATATGACCACTCTGACATTGGTCACATGATCAGAAACTGGTCCCACCAGCTACCGATCTTATATCGGACTGAGAGGTGTCACGGAGTGAGCATGCTCACAGCACATAAACATCAGCAATGCATATGTGTGATGTGTGGGTGTTAAAGCCCACTCTTCTCCCCTTGCACATCTGTATTGTGCAGCTGTAAAGATGTTCAAGATTCTTTTTTATTTCACATACCTCATGCTTACATCCATTTTTTTTATTTTTACATTTCAATTCTGACCACAAAAAAAGTTGGAACAATCTTGTCAAACTCAGGTCAAAGAATGGGTCCAAAGATAGCTGCACCATCACTTTGAGGGACATAATTGGTAATTGAAACAATTTTTTATAAATTTATAAATATAAACTTTTACTATTAATTTAAAATAAAAATGTGGCCTATTGTAAAAAATGATGTGCTGCAGCACTTAATTTTGAGTGCATATGCACTTAAAGATTTCTCTTTTAGTTCCACATGCAAAGTCCCCCAAATACCAGCCTGCCAGTGAAGTCCACCTAACGCTTCCACATCACATTCCTGTGATGTGGAAGAAATGATGTTGCACTGCTTCACTGCTTCTGAATTTAAAGCAGTGTTGCCACTCTCACATACACTATATTGTCAAAAGTATTGGAACGCCTGCCTTTACGCACATGAACTTTTATAGCATCCCAGTCTTAGTCTGTAGGGTTTAATATTGGGTTGGCCCACTCTTTGCAGTTATAACAGCTTCAACTCCTCTGGGAAGGCTGTCTACAAAGGTTAGGAGTGTGTCTGTGGGAATGTAGTCTGTAGGCTTGCAGTCTCCAGTCTAATTCATCTCAAAGGTGTTCTATGGGGTTCAGGTCAGGACTCTGTGCAGGCCAGTCAAGTTTCTGCACCCCAAACTTGCTCATGCATGTTTTTATAGACCTTGCTTTGTGCACTGGTGTGCAGTCATGTTGGAACAGGAAGGGGCCATCCCCAAACTGTTCCCACAGTTGGGAGCATGAAATTGTCCAAAATGCAAAATGTGTAAGGAAGCGGGAATGCTGGAACTCTGACACAGATTGCACAGGGAGCTAGAGCATAGGTTTCCCCAGGGCGTGGAGTCTAAGAGCCTCAGGTGTTCACCAGAGCCTCTGTTGGTGAGGGTGGACTTGGCTGCAACTGGATCCAGGTCGCGTCCCCCAGGGTCCCCCAGCTCATGCTCATGGCTGACTACAGGTGAATGGAGAGAAAGCAGCAGTGCAGGATAGCAAGAGAAGGTCAGTGGGAAAGCCAAGCGTCGGGTCGCAGGCAGAACAGGGAAAGTATGGAACAAGCCAAGATCGGGGTCACTAGCAGACAAGCAAGGTCAAGAAAGCCAAGACACACCAAGCCAAACACACAATATTGATCGGCATCGCAGGCTTGCACTGCCAGGTGTTAAATAATGTTCCTAATTACGGCCTGCGGTGGAGCCCAGCTGAGGAAGGCTTACAAAAGCACACAGGTGAGGGAGGCACGGCCTCTAACTGGACACATGCAGAAAGGTAAGCAAACAGACAGGACATGAAATGTTATTGCAGGTTCATGACAGTAGGCTTGTAATTCTTAGGAATAACTCACTTAAATCTGTCCAAACAAGATGCTTTTTGGATGCCATGGACATTCTCAAGTTTCCAGGCAGAAAGAATGACATATATAATATAAAAGTGCATGCAGGGCACTGGACAAAGCACTAGGGACAAAAGGGATGTGAAATGATTTGATACAGTAATGTAATCTTGCAGAGTACAATGTACTGTATGTTTGCTGTGTGTTTCAATTTTTGAATTTGTTGCCAGGCACGACGCTCACAAGGAACGGAACCCGGCACACAGTACATCGGGCGGAGGACACAGCCCATGGACACAGCGGAGGGACATCGCAGGATTCAGGGAACAAGGTTAGTAACTTTGCCTGGATCCTGCGATGCAACCCTGAGTGTGGCTCAGGGTTACCGCTTTTGGCAGTGAAAATTAACCCCGAGCCACACTCGGGAATACAGCCAGGGAGGTTAAACATAATAAATCCTAATGCTGCACTTAGCTGATGCCCCCTTGCGTTGCCTTTTGCAATTTCAGAGATTTGATCCTGTAGCAGATGGAGCTACCTACTGAAGTACAACACCCTTCCTATGGGATTGTTATTATTATTATATTATTATTATTATACAGGATTTATATAGCGCCAATAGAATGCACAGCGCTTTACAACATGGGGGCAGACAGTACAATTACAATACAAATCAATACAGGAGGAATCAAAGGGCCCTGCTTGTTAGAGCTTACAATCTAGAAGGGAATTTATAAACTCCTTATGAACATTTTATGAACTAGCTATGCTACATAAGTGTATCTCTTCATGGGTGTCTGCAGGTAGGGGCAAGGGGGGCCAACTGCCCCCCCCAGAATCAGGAATCGGATCTGGGGTTCCCCACTGGGTCCTTATCCTAGCACCGGTGGCTGGCCCTGCTCGCACTTGTACACAGTTTAGCGAGGAGCAGGACATCGAAGGCCTCAAGGGATGGGCAGGATGACATCGCCCGGGCTTCAGGAGATGGAGGCCACAGGAAAGGAAACAGCAAGATGCCAGGAACAGCGGGCACAGCATCCCCGGCGCCTCCCAGAGCCTGGAACCCCTGTACTCCTTAAACCTCCTCACCGCTCCCAGGCCTGGAGGACAGACTAACCGGGGGTTCAGAGAACAAGGACGGGCAGGAAATGTAAGCAGACAGGGACCGCTCCATGTCATATCATAGATCCAATGGAAGGAACAGAACACCTCCTGTCCTCCCAGAATGAAAATGGGTCTTGCCAGCTGCTGGCCATCCTGGACATTCTACTGGCATGCAAGGTACCGTACCGAGCATTACACACACCACTGGGACATAGGGCCACCAGAGGGACTGCAGACAGGACTAGGGGTCTCTCTCTCTGACCCCCCTCTCTCTCTCATCCCCCCATCACCCCTCTTTGTCACCCCCCTCTCTTATGCAGTCTCTTACAGTCTCTTGAGCCATGTATGCAGTTTTTGACAGTCTCTTGGGCCATGTATGCAGTCTGTGGTCATCTGTTGTGCCATGTCCACAGTCCCTGACCATCTCCTGTACTATGTGCAGTCTCTGACCATCTCCTGTACCACGTCTGCAGGTAATGACGTCTGTGATAATGACATTGTCGAAAAGGGGCAGAGCATGGGAGACCTTAAAACTATGCCCCCCCCCCCAAAAAAAAAGTTCTGTGGACACCCATGTGTATCTTCACATTTATTTAAGGGGTAGAGGCTAACTCATGTGGATGGTGCATTAGCATTTGTTTGTGCCACGATTTCAATTGTTGTTTGTTGCTTCTGTAATAGTTCGTACCTTTCTGAAGAGCCTGTAGGGAATGGCTTGTAATAGTGAAATGGGTATTGTAGTTATCAGTCAGAAATTCAAGATCACATTGCTCCATGCTGGGATTCCTATTACAATGGGGCTGATTTACAAAAACTGGAGCAAATGTGGATTTGTGTGATTGGTTGTCAAGGGTAACAGCTATAGCGTATGTAAAACTATCCAAATGTGTACTGTTTTGTAAAGCATCTCTTGTCTGATCATTTTGGCTGCTTAAAGGATTAATGAGGAGTACATTTAAAGAAAAAATGTTTTCCCGAGGGCTCACATTTTTTTTTTTATTTTTTTACGGTCACTTACTGCAACTAGCTTCCTGCAGTTACACTCAATTTTAAAAGTCACATTCTGCTTCTGGCTTCTTTGAATTAAGTCTGTGCTGCCCCATTCAGCCACAGGCTCTTTTCTTTTATCTGCTTTCAGTCTTTAAATGTCACTGCAGTTCCTATCCAAGAGCAGCTAAGGCTCTAGTCTACTAATTTAGCACAATGCTGTAGTAACACCTGTACCCAGGTGAAAAATGGGAAAGCTTATTACACCACTTTTTATACTTTCATTTGTTTTTCAATCATAAGATCCTTATTTACATATGAAGATTAAGTAATCACTAAACCTATCACATGCTTGATTTATGCGTTCAAGCTGAATTCCTTATCTGCATATTGTTTTGGTACATTTGTTCTTTATTCTCTCTTTTCAGTAATATTTTAGCATGCATTCACTTTCTTTGATAGTTTAAAATATGTTATGTAGTGGTTTCTTCAAGGCCTCTGGAAAACATGGGCCATTTCAATACACAGTGGAAGCCAAAGGCAAATAAGATTCAATTCACTTTGGATGAAGCCCCACATTATCTTTGATAAATCATATTTTGCTTGACTGTCTGTGCTGCTGAAATGGCAGCTATTGGATAATCCTATTAATACATCATATATGAATCTTAATGAAGCAAACCTAAAGGTCACCCTTTAACATCATCCTAAAAGCAACACCACCCTGCTACAATTAAATGATTTAAATTCAAAATACTACAACAACAACTTACAAATCCATCCACAATTTAGCCCCAAGCTACATCACTAGTCTAGTCTCAAAATACCAACCTAATCGCTCTCTTCGCTCCTCTCAAGACCTCCTGCTCTCTAGCTCCCTCATCACCTCCTCCCATGCTCTCCTCCAGGACTTTTCCAGAGCCTCTCCAATCCTATGGAATGCCTTACCCCAATCTGTCCGATTATCTCCTACTCTATTAGCTTTTAGATGATCTCTAAAAACCCTTCTCTTCAGAGAAGCTTATCCTACCCGCACCTAACAACTGTATTTTCATTTTCTCCATCAGTTCATCCTCCACAGTTATTACCTTTTATTTCAATTGACCCTCCCTTCTAGATTGTAAACTCTAACGAGCAAGGCCCTCTGATTCCTCCTGTAGTGAATTGTATTGTAACTGTATTGTCTGCCCCCATGTTGTAAAGAGCTGCGCAAACTGTTGGCGCGATATAAATCCTGTATAACAATAATAATAATGATTTCAATTCTTACCTGTCTTGGGGAAACTGCGGTGAAGCATCTAGCCATTTACTTCAAGAACAGCAGTTTTTTCAGGACATGTATGTATTAAAAGTGTCTTTTTAGAATATGTAAATTTTAAGGTAGTGGACGATTTTTGCTCTTTTAGGTCTGTTAATACAGTTATATATTTGACAAAAACTTTTATTCTTTTACCTTGGGCCTCTAGTAGAAACTTTTTTCATAGGACTAACTCCAAATTTGGAAGGCTATTTTGCTTTTCAGTTAAAAGATCAAATTCTGATTGAATTTATCAGTAGGGAAAAAAACAATGTTCCATGGTAATCTTCTGTATGAAGGATGATAGATGCTTACTGGTATAGTTAAAATGTAGGTATTGGTTTTGGGCTGTAATAAGTCTTTTGGACTATTGCAATTAGTGGGAATAACCCTTTCAGTTTTTCAGGTGGACCTGATCGGACGATCCATTCCCTCCTATGGAGCAGCGGATGTCAGTGGTGACATGACTGCTGACACTCGCCACTATCCAGTCCGATCCTGTCTGCCAAATCAAGATGGATGGTGACCCTATTTTCTATCCGTCTCGAGGATCGGATCAGATAAGATCAGGCAAAAACAGACAGGCAGTCGGTTCTCACCTGTTTTCCCCATAGAGTTGAGCAGGACTCTGTTCGTCTCTCCGCCTGCTCAGCAGGGATCAGTGGAGTGTTTCCCCGCTGAGCAAAACGGAGTCCGCCGAGCAGACCGTTTGTGTGAAAGAACCCTTATGTAGTTTTCCCCCAAATTCTTTCAAATGAAAAATCAATGTTTACCATATTAACCACTTGCCCACCGCCCGCCGTCGTACAGCGGCAAAGTGGTTCGATATCGCGAACCGCCATCACCCGACGTCGGCTACGAGATCAGGGATCGTGAGCGTGCACATGCCGCTGAAGGTGCGCTCGCGCTCTCACTGTGTTCCGGGGGAGCCAGTGAGCGGGTAGGGTGGACTCAATGTCCGCCGGCTACCCGCGATCGCTCCCCCGCAGTGACAGAATGGAAGTCCAGGTATGTAAACACACAGATCTCCGTTTTAACAG
Organism: Glandirana rugosa; assembly: GCA_018402905.1. NCBI lineage: Eukaryota > Metazoa > Chordata > Amphibia > Anura > Ranidae > Glandirana > Glandirana rugosa. The sequence goes on along the minus strand of BLSH010321501.1, from coordinate 937,143 downwards.
GGGGAAGGAATGTGAATAGGAGCCGCGATCACTCTCCTCCCCCACTCAGCCCAGCCCCCATACAGTTAGTAACACACACAGGGAACACACTTAACCCTTAGAGCGTCCCCTGCAGGTTAATCCCTTCCAGTGACATTTATACAGTAATCAGTGCATTTTCATAGCACCGATCGCTATATAAATGCCAATGTTCTTATAAAATTGTCAAAATGGTCCCACATGTCCGCTGAAATGTAGCTGTTCCGCTAAAAAACGCAGATCGCTGCCATTACCCATAAAGGAATTGTCATCATTCGTAGATGCGGAAACTTTTGTTTTGTTTTACCAAAAATATGAGGAAGAATATAAATCTGCCAAAACCGATGAAAAAATTGTTTTTTATTTTTGAATATGTATTATAGCAAAAAGTAAGAAATATAGCTTTTTTGCAAAAATTGGCACTCTTTTTTTGTTTATAGCGGTATTCAGAAATGACGCAGAGGTGATCAAATACCACCAAAAGCTCTATTTGTGGGAAAAAAAGGACGCACAGGGTACAAAGTCGCACGACCGCACAATTGTCAGATAAAGCGACGCAGTGCCAAATCACAAAAAGTTCTCTGGTCCTAAAGGGGGAAGTCCTTCCGGGCCTGAAGTGGTTAAATATATTTCCATTTATTTTAATTTTCAGATATGCACTGTTAATGACCATGGGCTTTACTGGCACTAGTGTTTGTCCACCATCAATGTAAATGTTTATGTTAGGTCTCTTCCTCTTCTTGAGGGACCTGGTAATATCTGGAATGATTGCTCACTCACACATGTCAGCACTTGGTCCCATTTGGGTGCCATGTCTTCCCCCTACAACTCCCGAGCCATACATCTGGCAGTGGTTTCCATTTGGAGGTGCTATCTTAGATTGCTATATAGCTGATTTATTTTACAATGGGCATCTGCTCCTGAAGAAATGAGATTACGAAATGCGTTGAGCTAAAGGATGTACCCATCATTATGTTTTGTAAAAAACTTGGAAGAGTGGAATTTGTGTATGTATCATTATATGAATATTATGTTGACTGTATGCCGACACACTGTAGTATTTACATATCAACTTTCTGTTTAAAAAATGTTCTTATGTAAAAGATTTTCATTTATTGCTCAAATCGTTTTATGAAAATGTTGTAGCTCACTTAATCGTTATTTACTTTTAGAAAATGTATTCTTGTAAAAAATTTGTCTTTCAACTATACATTTATGATGTCACACAGCCGTATGTCAGTTGTATTATAAGTATATTACTATGTATGTGTTTAAGGTGAGAAGGTTCAAAAAATGTTTTGTATTACTACCCATGTAGGAAATCGAGTTGCGTAAAGCATTAGAGTAAAGAAGTCCTCGTCTACGGGTAACATTTTATTTAGTCGATATATCGTTAGATTCTATCGTGGAGGTTTACCTTTGGTGACGGTCTACATACCGAGCCCTCAACATCCCCCTTCTGTACCGTGGGTTTACCCTGGTTCACGACTGTACACACTCACTCGTTAGTAAGGTCTATAATGGTCCAGGGAGTTCTTCTCCTTCTCTGGATTGT
>BLSH010321501.1:853269-892376 GCA_018402905.1 Glandirana rugosa | reverse complement strand
GTGACAGGTCCTCTTTTTATTGGGGGGGGAGTGATCAGTGTGCTTGGTGTACAGTAGGCTGTAACGAGCTGTTACCGCAATCTCCCTGTCACACACGATCGGTGTGTGACAGGGAGAACCACGGTAACAGCTCGTTACCGCGGTTTGTTTACATCACATGACCGGCTGTGATTGACACAGCCGGTCATGTGGTAAAGAGCCAAATCTATTGGCTCTTTACACGGATCGGAGCTGGGCTTTGTCCGAGGGACAAGCCTCAGCTCCGATCGCCGCGCTGCGCGCCCCCAGGGGCGCGCACGAGCGGCGTGCACGTGAGGCTCGTTTGTGACCGGCTGTGATTGGACACAGCCGGTCACGGGGTAAAGAGCCAATTTTATTGGCTCTTTACCCCGATCTGGGGGGGACACAACCCCCCGGCAGACGAGCGATCCGTGATCGCCGCTGTGCGGGCCCCTGGGGGCCCGCAGTAGCGGCGAGAAGCGGAGGACGTCATATGACGTCCTCCCGGATCGACGGCCAGTCCCTGCCGACTTCATTTTACTATACTTCGGTAGGGAACTGGTTAAAGCAGAAATCCACCCAAAAGTAGAACTTACGCTTATCGGATTCCTCCCCCCCTCCGGTGCCACATTTGGCACCTTTCGAGGGAGAGAAGATACCTGTCTTTGAAAGGTATCCTGTCCCCACTTCCAGGAGACCGGGCCACGGCGACATACGTCAGCAGCTTGGCCCCCCTCCTCCCTCCTCTTCTGACGGCCAGTGGGGGAGCGCATGCACAGTAGTCCAAAAGGCTACACTGCCGGTTTGCCCTTTCTGTTAATGGCAGTGGCAGCACCTGATGGAAACATCAGCTGCGGTGTCAACATTGCTGGACTCCAGGACAGGTAAGTGCCTTGTTATTAAAAGTCAGCAGTTACAGTATGTGTAGCTGCTGACTTTTAATTTTTAAAGGGGCGGGCGGACCTCCACTTTAACAAAATGAAAAGTAAATGATCAGAAGAGAAATCCAAATCAAATCAATATTTGGTGTGACCATCCTTTGCCTTCAAAACAGCATCAATACTTCAATACCTCTTGGTACACTTGCACACCATATTTTGAAAGAACTTGACAGGTAGGTTGTTCCAAACATCTTGAAGAACTGTCTCTTCATTTAATTCCAGACAGAACTGACATTGAGATCAGGGCTTTGTGAAGGCCAAACCATCACTTCCAGGACCCCTTGTCCTTCTTTACATTGAAGATAGTTCTTAATGACATTGACTGTGTGTTTGGGGTTGTTGTTCTGCTTCAGAATAAATGTAGGGCCAATCACACGCTTTCCTGATGGTATGGCATAATTGATAAGTCTGTATTTCTCAGCACTGAGGACACCATTGATCCTGACCAAATCTCCAACTCCATTTGCAGAAATGCAGCCCAAATTTGCAAGGCACCTCCTCCATGCTTCACTGTTGCCTGCGGACACTCATTATTGTACTGCTTTCCAGCGAACAAACTGCTTCTTGCTACAGCCAAATATTTAAAATTTTGACTAATCAGTCCAGAGCACATATAGGATGTGGGAACAAGGCTAAGCAACTCAACTAAACACTAAAACTGTGTGCAAGTGTACCTAGAAGAATTGATATTGTTTTGGCAAAGGGAGGTCACACAAAATGTTGATTTGATTTGGATTTCTCATCTGTTCATTTACTTTCCATTTTGTTAATTGATAAAAATAAACTATTAACACTTCTATTTCTGAAAGCATTATTAATTTACAGTATTTTTTTTACACATCGTCATAATACCACAAAATCATAATAAAGGTCATGCAGGGCAAGCAAGCTTTAGCTAACTAACCTCGGCTAGAATAATATTAATAGTCCCACTGTTCCCAGTGAGTGAGTGCATGCAGTGGCAACATTGGGGTGAAGTGGATTTTATGCATAAACTTATAATAGATAACATGATCTCTAGCATAGGCCAATTATGCAAATGGGTAATCTGGCATATCATCCCAATCCTAACCTTGGAGAGAACATCTCCAACTCACTTCATCCTGCATCGCACCATAAAAGGAGGTGGGACAGGGAAAAGTGCTTTACAGATTCCAGACAGAAGTTTTCTTAGCGAGGCATCACACAGCAACAATTTAGGCTTAGGGGACTGAGTTTCCAGGCAAGGCGAACCACACTGTGTCAGGAATACATGGCAAAGTTGTTAGGCAGTGTGAAGCATTTCTCCAGGTTCTTAAACGTCATACCATTTTGTCCGCCACTTTGCAAAATATCTCTGAGGGTTTTGACCCCCTTTGGTAGCTAAGATTGCTAGATCTGGGATCTCCAAAAATTCTGGGAACTGGGAGGTTTAAGCCATAATGGGGAGTGTGGAGTAGATTTAGGCCCTGAAGAATACATCATTTTATGGATCTGCTGCCAGGCTCGAAGTGTGGGTCCCTTAGAGGTCTTCAGAGTTTAAAGTGTTTGTAGAGCTTGGTTTTTTTTATTAAAATAATAAACATGTCATACTTACCTGCTCTATGCAATGGTTTTGCACAGCGAAGCCCTGGCTCCTCCTCTTTATCCAGTGCCCCCATAGGAAGCTGTTTCCTATGGGGGCATCCTTGCGGCTTGCTCCCAAGCCCTGCTGCCTGCATCCATAGACTTATGACCTTAAAGCACAGAGCAGATCCGTTTAAAGGACTCTGCTTGCTCAGTGGTGATCACTCCACTGAGCAGGCAGATGACAGGCCCATCTCCACAGAGACAAACCTGTCAGAGTTCCACACTCTGCCTGCCTGTTTTCATCCGATCCCATCTGATCCGCCAGATGGATGGCAAATAGGACCACAATCAATCTGGATTTAGGGGGAGGATCGGATCAGATAGCGGGTGTCAGTGGACATGTGTCTGATGACATCCGCCGCTCCATAGGGGGTGAATGGAGAGTCCGATCAGGTCTGCTTGAAAAACTGACAGGTGGACCTGATCGAGCAGCCTGTGTGAAAGGGGCCTAAGGCTTTACAACCACTTTAATTAAACAAGCAGAAGCACTATTGCAGCAGTTAGAAGCACTATGTATACTCATACCCTTGCTCTACCCTTTTGAAGAATGCCTTGGAAAATATTACAACTATGATTATTATTTAGTTTAGAAATCACTCTAGGTGAGCTGTTCAATTTAGAATGCATGCAATATGCTTTTTATTTACAGGATAAGTGATCAGCTTTCAGTAGAGAAACCTCCCACCAAGCCGCGGCGTCACGTCCAGCACAGTGCTGGACCTGACGCCGCGGCTTGGTGGGAGGTTTTGCGTGTTGCATTCCATCCTAAGCTGCATGTTTATTTATTCACCAGCTGTGTCAGTTCACTTGACATTGAAGCAATTATTATTGAAACTATAAATTGGATGTTTATAGCGGTGGAGCGTACCGGAAGTGACGTAATCGTGACCGGGCGAAAATTTACACCAATGACTTTCTATGTTCTATACTATATGGGACACCACTGGGACGTCTGACCAATGAATACTTTTGTAGGCTATGCTGGGATGGAGGCTTAAAAAACACGCCACGGCCGACATTGGGAGGAGCCTAAGTGGTAGCCTAATTATGGGATGCTTTCAAAACGTATATATTTAGCGCAGTGGGAGCAGCCGGCTTATACCCCTGTCAAAGTCTTATTAGACGAAACGCGTTGGATAATGTGAGCCTGCTCTATACCATTGCGCCATTTTTAACTGATACTGTGGAATTCCATATCGAGCAGTTTTACTTGGAGCATGTAAGTGTGATTATTTTTATTAAAAGTAATTTTAAAGGATATCATGCTATGTAGCGCCTTCTTTCTTTGCTGAGGTTGAATGAGGATACCCCATATTAAAACCACTATGGGAGGCTATTGATGTTGGTAATCCCTATTCCCACGGGATCAAGGTGTGGAGGCAACACTCTTATTGTACCTATTGTACCCTTTTGAGGTGGAGACGTTCCCATGGGTTTCTGACTGAGGTCTATGTGGTGTGACCTATTGGACAACATATGTGTCTAACCCAGATCTGTCTGGTAAGAGTACCCTATTAAAATTTTGGTGGAGGTTGCACTGCATGCTAGTGTCGTTTGAAATTAAATTCATATTCCATGCCTGACCAGTCAGAAGAACACATTTGTGGCATGAATGTGACTCTACAAACACTGATGTGGAGGCGTGTTTATTGGAACTTTATGCAATCACGTTAATTTGTTATTTTTCAAAATTCACATATTGATTTATTTCACATATGATGTAATCACCTTATAAATATATGCATTGTCCTTTTGGCACTTATGTACATTTCCCACTACCTAGTGGGACTCATTTCTTAGCGCTGCACTGTTTTGTTTTTACATTTAAATATGTAGTTATGCGATGAAAGAGAGCCCTTTCGTTTGATTTAAAATATCTTATGGGTCACAGTAACTGTTTATATAAATGAACACCATGATCAGAGGATGCAAAAGTTTTCAATTTGCCAAAAAAAACATATCTTGTCCACTGGACTTAGTATTTCTCCATAGTGTTTGCCTAAGAGACATCTGTAATTTCAGCCTCAGGGCTGCCAATGCCTCTGACTCTGTGTTCAGCCTAATGGAAGCTGGTCCTGAAAAATGACAAAGATTCTGTACACAGACACAAGACATTGCTGTCATTCATCTCACTTCTAGGAGCTGTCAGTCACAACTAATTGAAGATTCTATGTGCAAAGTTCACAGAACATGCTGTTTCATCTGTATCAGACTACAGAACAGGATTCAAACTGAGGCTTCTAAGATAATGGGGTTTAATGCCAGGACAAATGCTCTGCTCATAGCTTATTTCATAAAGGCATGCAGCAGAGGTCTTGTTTGAAGATGGTTTAATGCACTAAATGTTGAAAACTCTATTCTTAACACTTTGAATGCGTGAAAGACTATAAAGTCTTGCAGTAATTAAATATTTTAATAGTAGAGATGAAAGGGAAAAGTTGCACACTGTGCCAGTAATGGATCGCTCCCTCATTAAAACTCCCCTACCCTGTCACCTATTCATATTTCCTAAGTTTATTTTTGAGAAAATACATATAAACTCAATGCCCACTCCCACACTTAGGCTAAGGTAGGCATGTTTAGGGCTACCCTAGGGGGAAATAACAATCTATGTTATAGGGACCAGCCCTATGCTCTTCACATGATAAAAGAAAGAAATTATTATGCATGCTTCTCCTGTCCAATGCATGAATCTTATTGCAGAACTGAACTCTGGAAGCAGTGCCCAAAAAAAAGCATAGCAGGCAGAGTGTAAAGCACTAGTCAACAGTATTATCATCATCTTCATGCAGCTGATTTTGTTTCCTCCTTACTTGCTTGCTATAACTTGTCCTGCACTGTGTCTATATGTGCCATCTTGCTAGAGGCAGGATTTTGCTTTCTCATGTCAGAGTTTCCAGCAAGGAGAACAGTAAGCAGCACAACAACACCAAATCTCACTCCAAATCTCCTGAAACCAGCAGTCAGAAGCAGCAGTGCATATATATAGCAATAACATTGTAGGCCCATGAATGCCTAGGTACCCTCACATACCAGGAACTTCACTGCAAACTTCCGGAGGAAATTAAGACAGGGTTAAGGTTAAGTGCTGCTCAGGCATGGATAACATTTCTGAATGTGCGCTATACCAAAGCAAATATTCAGGTCTATCTTAAGGTAAACTGCAATAGGTTGTAGACAAGCATATGTCCCACCTCTCCTAGGGAAACCTTTCCCTGTATAGGGCCATCCTTAAAGTGGCCATGCACTGTTACATTTTTTTCGCCCAACCTGCAAGCTGAACAAAAGAAATTTAACAGATTTCTTCATCCATGCTAAACAATGCAGGTGGACAAATCGCACTGAATACCATCAGAATAAGTGAACAGGAGTTGCATCAAATTGGATACGGCCACAGTTCGGCAAAATAATTTCAGCATGCTACTTCGACTAAAGTTGGTTAAAGGAATGACTTTTGTTGAACAGAGCTTGGCAAACAGGGACACCCACTGAATAAATTTCAGTTAACAATAATGCAAGGTATAGCCAGCTTTGCATTTGATAAAGTTAGTTCAGCTTAATTTGCTTTACACCTGCATTGTACATGTTATTGCTGTTATGTAGGCAAATATGTGAGGCCGAATTTATTATGACCTGCTCTATTAACTTTTGTTGCCACTGCACATTTATCAAGTTGCCCTAGTGTGCTCGGTTTCACAGTGTATTGGGCTACAACAGATGTTTCTGTTGCCTAGGGTGTGAAATGCAGCAGCCAGAACACAGGGACAGGGTGCCAGAATACAGGGACAGGGTGCCAGAACACAGGGATTTTAATGCCAGGACACAGTGATTTTAATGCCAGGACACAGGGATTTTAATGCCAGGACACAGGGATATTAATGCCAGGACACAGAGACTGTAGCCAGAACACATAAGGGAGGAGTAAGGTAGTTTAGTTTCACATTAAATAGAGCTGTGTTGCTTCTAAGAGCCGTTCTGTGCTTTGTAAGTGTGATTAAACACATTGGAATGCAGAGAATGCTGAGAATGCAGAGAGAGAGCTGCAGCTCTTCACTGAGATCAGGAGGTGGGCGGGACTGAACAGCTAACATCAGCTTGTCCCGCCCACCTCCCGACATCAAGCTGAGAATCTGACACCTCTCTCAGCATTCTCTGCATTCCAATGTGTTTAATCACACTTACAAAGCACAGAACGGCTCTTAGAAGCAGCGCGGTTCTGTTTAATGTGAAACTACTGATCACCACAGACACTGACTCGGGTATAAGTCGAGGGGGGTCTTTTTCAGCAAGAAAAATGTGCTGAAAAACTCGACTTATACACGAGTATATACGGTAATTTGACATTTGCAACAATTGAAGCTGGGTCACCCGTTAATTGGGAGTACATAAGCTGTTTTTGATGCAAGGTTTTACCTGTCCATTCCCACATGGGCTTTACATTGGAATTTCACATTGAATTACAGCAATCATATGTAAACCCAGTTATAAATGTTTAATGCATTATTAAACTCTTTCATTTTAATAGCAATTATAGAAGCTGTCTTTGGGCCCTTACATTGTTCGCTGATTTGTCCTCTTTAAAAGCTTCACTTTATTTCTAATTCAGTATGTCCAAAGATTGCTGCCATTGGTTTCCTCTTCTTGGGTGGCTCCCTCCTTCTCCAGACACCTATGGAGCTATCTTTGCGTGTGCACTCCAGGGAGAAAGACAACAAGATACGCCGCCTGCGCCGACATGCTCAGAGAGCTGGAGGGGGATGATGGGGCGCATGTGTGGTGTCACTTAGAATCATGGGACAAGTAGTCCCAAGAAGGCAGATCAGTGGACAACCCAGAGACTGCACTTATAAACTGAACAAGTGGTAAGGAATTTTTTGAATGAGAGAGGACTCAGGTAAGTATTTAGAAGGGGGAGAACAGCTAGTGGAAAGTTTTTTAACTTAATGAAGCAAATACATTAAGAAAAAAAAACTTTTGATTTTAGAACCACTTTAAGTTAGTGTTTAAATCTATTTTAGTTCAAATATCTTTTTATTTAACGTTTTCTCAACTACAGGATCTAGTATGATCAAAAAAACAAGTCAAATATATAGAAGAAGAAAAACAATCACATAAAAGAATGGAAAGTAAATAAGAGAAAAGGAGTTGTTTTATCAGGGTGAAACAAAAACAGGGGAGGGGTCCCTTTGGGTTAGAAAATAAGAGTTTTGAGAAACATTCACGTAAAGAGAAACACAGAATATTCAATATGGTACTCTATAATCATAGGCTTCAATGGATTAATCATCGTTAGTGTGAGGTAAGGGGGAAAGATTCCACTGTGAAGTAAAAGTAAGCCTTATGGGCTCACCAACACGTCCAAAGTGAACAGGTCTTCTCAGAGTCGGGTTTAAATCTATTTCAAATTTGTGAATGTGCCTGGACTGGCTATAGAGAATAATGGCTGTGTCTGTCTGCACCTTGGAGTATACACCATGGACACACATTATTTTCTACCAGGAAACTATTCGGGCTACCCCAGTCGCTAGAGGGCAGCAAGACCCGGCACTTCCCTTGTTTTTAGACTACCCCAGTCGCTAGATGGCAGCAAGGCCTGGCAATTCCCTTGTTTCTGGACTACCCCAGTCGTTAAAGGGCAGCAAGGCCTGGCACTTCCCTTGTTTCTGGACTACCTCAGTTGCTAGAGGGCAGCAAGGCCTGGCACTTCCCTTGTTTCTGGACTACCCCAGTAGCTAAAGGGCAGCAAGGCCTGGCACTTCCTTTTTCCGGACTACCCCAGTCACTAGAGGGCAGCAAGGCCTGCCATTTTCCTTGTTTCCGGACTACCCCAGTCGCTAGAGGGCAGCAAAGCTTGGCATTTCCCTTGTTTTCAGAACTACCCCAGTCGCTAGAGGGCTGCAAAGCTTGGCACTTCCCTTGTTTTCAGGACTACCCAGTCGCTAGAGGACAGCAAGGCCCGGTACTTCCCCTGTTTCTGGACTACCCCAGTAGCTAAAGGGCAGCAAGGCCTGGCACTTCCTTTTTCCGTACTACCCCAGTCACTAGAGGGCAGCAAGGCCTGTCATTTTCCTTGTTTCCGGACTACCCCAGTCGTTAGAGGGCAGCAAAGCTTGGCACTTCCCTTGTTTCTGGACTACCCCAGTCGCTAGAGGACAGCAAGGCCCGGCACTTCCCTTGTTTCTGGACTACACCAGTTGCTAAAGGGCAGCAAGGCCCGGCACTTCCCTTGTTTCTGGACTACCCCAGTCGCTAGAGGGCAGCAAGTCCTGGCACTTCCCTTCTTTCTGGACTACCCCAGTCACTAAAGGGCAGCAAGGCCTGGAACTTCCCTTGTTTCTGGACTACCCCAGTCACTAGAGGGCAGCAAGACCTGACATTTTCCTTGTTTCGGACTACCCCAGTCGCTAGACAGTAGCAAGGCCTGGCACTTCCCTTGTTTTCAGGAATACCCCAGTTGCTAGAGGGCAGCAAGGCCTGGCATTTCCCTTGTTTCCAGACTACCCCAGTTGCTAGAGGGCAGAAAGGCCTGGCACTTCCCTTGTTTCTGGACTATCCCAGTTGCTAGAGGGCAGCAAGGCCTGGCACTTCCCTTGTATCTGGTCTACCCCAGTCACTAAAGGGCAGCAAGGCTTGGCACTTCCCTTGTTTCTGGACTACCCCAGTCACTAGACGGCAGCAAGGCCTGGCACTTCCCATGGTGTTTTTAAAAAGGAGGCACGTGCGAACTGACCTTAGCCCACCACACTAATGCTCAGGAAGTGTTGTATCATGTTATCAATATGTGTGAGACTTTACAGATGATGCCTGGAATGAAGGCATATATGAACACTTCGCAGACTTGGCTAGGCCCCCAAAGTGCGAAGAGAGTCTGTATGCTGACAGTTACAAAATGTAAATAAAAACAACATTTTTCATAGGTTAACACACATTGATAAAATCATTTACTGTACTCTTTCACATGTATACTGACAGTCTGTATGTAAATAACATTTTGAAAAATATACTTCTTTTTAGGCAGCTACAACAACAGCAATTGCCTTCAACAAGCAACCTTGCAACAATTATCTTCATTCATAAAGTGAAAGAAATTGTATTTTTGATGAACTAGTTAGGGATACAGCCGTGCCTTTGTATAAGAGAAGGTATTTACAGGTCCTCACTTCCAGCATAAAACCCAAAAACAAAGCACAGTGTTTGCTAATGGTAAGAGGGTGGCCTTATCACTCCTTTTTGCCCATTTTAGCCATCAGTGCATGCAAATTCGTTGGTGTATAGTACAGATAATGTCAATATTACAATACATTACAACATTACCAACTTGTAACTGCTGAACTAAATCGTGAATTAGTAAACTAAAATTGTATGTTTTGGGATTTATTAGAGTTTTCACATTATTTTGCTATATTTATTGCCATGTTGTGCATTAATGCGTGTCTCATTATGATGCCTTAGCTTCAAACATGGTGGATTTAGTTTCAAACGCGGTGGCCAGCCTGTATGTGACTCAAGGAGTTGAATGGCCCTTTTCTAAAGCAGCATGATTCAGCTATACAGTAAAATAGTATTATGGATAAACTGACATTTATACTTTTGCAGCTTTGTCCTTCTGCAAGACAGCTATTGTTGTGACTGTTTCTTTTCCATACTTAAAAATAAGTGACATCTCTGAGTGATGATCACTGTAACAGCAATGTTTTGAACTGTTAGGAATGGGTTACATTCTTAACAGCTGTGATTACTATTGTGCTGTGATTGGCCCACAGCTATCATATGGTGCAGGGTGCTGTGATTGGCCAAGATTATGAGAATTACAGCTGTTATGAATGATATGAATGATCATGTGCTCACATACTGGGTACTGGGAGCCACAATCCACCGGACACGTGACCTTAGCCTGCCCATGCTTCCCTGTCGCAGTAAATGTTTCTTTCCCCGCAAAGCAGGGAATAAAGTCAATTACTTCTTGTAAAAAGTAACAGAACAGTTTTGGGACTTTATATGAGATGTAAGCAAGTGCGTCTCCATCCCTGGTTCAGGAAAAAAAGGAAGGAGGTTGGGACTTTAGATGAGGAATGTGTACCAAAAACAGCAAGCAGTCCATGTGTAAAAAAAATCTTTTATTTGCTTTCCTTGGGTCATGGAGAACATAACAAACAATAAAGATGACATAATTGGTAATTATACCAGAAGTACATGCAAACTATATATATATATATATAAAACTCTAATAGATATTACACCATTGTGGTGTTGTGCATGGTAGAGGGAAGAGATAGAGAAACCTCTATAGCATAGAACCACTCATAAATATATCTGTGACAAGGTCATAATTAAATAATTGGCACAAAAACATCATATATGTTATGTGCATAAACTTGTTGCGTCTGTGTAACCCCGACGCGTTACATGGGACCTATCCCACTCTTCAGGGGCGATGCACAAGTAGTTTATAAATAAATAAGCATAATGACCAATAATTCATTGGTCATTATTATTATTTAGAATGAATGGTAAGTAGAGGGGAACGGATGAAAATCCCTGTACTTACATCAGTTGAAGTGTGACCAAGGGACCAGTGCTATCCAACTGTCCCCCACAGGAGCCTGATGGACCAGGAGCACATAGGATTCCTCAGTGAGTAGATATGTGAATAAATGGTACCAGTGGGTCACCACTTCTTTTTACACATGGACTGCTTGCTGTTTTTGATACACATTCCTCATCTAAAGTCCCAACCTCCTTCCTTCCTTACTTCTAGTAAAAGCTCCTGCCACAGTACACCAAAACACTGGCTAGGCACACATTTAACCCTTTGATTGCCTTAGATGTTTAACTCCTTCCCAGCCAGTGTCATATTTTAGCACTGATCACTGTATTAGTGTCACTGGTTCCAAAAAAGTGTCAAAAGTGTCAGTTAGTGTCCGAATGTCCGCCACAATATTGCAGTCCCGCTATAAGTCACTGATCGCTGCCATTAATAGTAATAACTAAATAAATAAAAATTCCAGTATATATCCCATAGTTTGTATATATGCTTAACCACTTCCCAGCTGCCCACTGTGGATATATGTCTGTACTTTGACGTTAAATACCGTTGTTATGGCAGTGGATAGCTACCATAACCCCGGTATTTATTTCCATGGCGGGCAGTCCCGGTCGTCTCCGCTGCTTTTTCAGATCCGTCAGAAGCAGCGGAGACGATCTGGTCCTTTTCCCTGATGGGCAGGAAAGTCGAGTGATGGCATGATAGCTCCCACTCGACTCTATGACCTTGGAGGACCGGAGCAACGTCAAAAGTCACTTCTGCCCTCCGGCCTTAAAGGAACCATTTTTTTTTAAAAAGAAAACAAAAAAAATACTTTTTTTTCTTTTGCTTTCAAGTGTAAATGTGAGATCTGAGGTCTTTTTGTTGTGTTTTTCCTATTATGGGATGTTTACATTCCTTGTAATAGGTAATAATAAAAGTGATCCAATTTTTTTTTAAAGGACAGTGTAAAAATAAAAAATAAAAGTAAAATAAATAATAATACATTTTTTTTTTTAAAGCACCCCGTCCCTCTGTTCTCGCACGCAGAAGCGAACGCATATGTAAGTCACGCCCACATATGTAGACGGTGTTCAAACCACACATGTGAGGTATCGTCGTGATTGTTAGAGCGAGAACAATAATTCTAGCACTAGACCTCCTCTGTAACTCAGAACTGGTAACCTTTATTTGGCGTAACATTATCTTTCTCAATATAGAAAAAAAATCGGGCTAACTTTACTGTTTTATTATTTTTTAATTCAAAAAAGTGTATTTTTCCCAAAATAATTGCAATGATCCCCATTTTATTCCCTAGGGCAGTGATGGCGAACCTTGGCACTCCAGATGTTTTGGAACTACATTTCCCATGATGCTCAACTACATGGCACAGTGCATGAGCATCATGGGAAATGTAGTTCCAAAACATCTGGGGTGCCAAGGTTCGCCATCACTGCCCTAGGGTGTCTGAAAAAAATGTATAATGTTTCGGGTTCTAAGTAATTTTCTAGCAAAAAAAAAAATAAAATATTTTAACTTGTAAACAACAAGTGTAAAAAATAGGCTTGGTCCTTAAGTGGTTAAGGGATTTTTTTTTTTACCAAAAACATGTAGCAGGATACATATCTAAATTTATTTTTAAAAAATTATTTTTTTTTTTTACATTTTTTTATTGGATATGTTTTAAAGCAGAAAGTAAAAAACATTGTTTTTTTGTTTATAGCGCAAAAAATAAAAAACGCAGTGGTGATCAAATACCACCAAAAGAAAGCTCTACATATTTGTTTGGGTACAGCGTCGCATGACCGCGCAATTGGCAGTTAGAATAACTCAGTGCTGTCTCGCAAGAAATGGCCTGGTCATGAAGGGGGTAAATCTTCCGGAGGTCATGTGATTAAATAACGACCTTAAATCTATAAAATGCTAAACAAGGGAGGCATAGAAAAATGATGTGAGATGGTTGCCCATAGGAGAGGCACTGGCTTATCTTACTTGGTTTCTGCTCTGATGGTGTTCTCTCTTTGCTTATGACTCAGAAGCCATTGCTTTAGAATGCTACTAGTTCAAATAAGCAGTGATTGTTGTTTTAATGGACAGTGTCTAAAATACGGAGAGATATTACTGTGCAAATACCAAGCATCTTCCTATGACTTGTACCGGCTAGTGGGATTGCTTGGTAAGTCCTAGATAAGGAAATGGGTTTGTGCTTGAATGCAAAGCTGAAGAGATGCTGATAAAGAAACAAGAGTGATGCTGGCAGATCTGCATTGTTGGCAGTTAGGCCGGAAATCAAATAACTGGAAAAAAGTTAATTAGGATTACCCTTATCCCCTGGAATAGCGTTTAAATTAATTTGCGGAGACTTTTCTTGTGTAAGTGCAGTGAGACCTCTTTAGAAATGTGTGAAGGAAGATCATCCAGATGCTAATGCTTCAAAGAAAGGCTTTGGGATAAGGGAATCCAGCTAATCATTCTGGAAATAACTGTATTTTTTTTACTTCTTATTCCAGTCTTTTAATATTATTAAGACAACAGCGAGTTTTGATATAATTGGACATGGCATTCCCTTGTCTTTGCTTCTGTTTTAAATAGCTCTGCAGACTTTATCCATGTGTGTTATTCATTAATTGGAAGCAGTAATATACCAAAACATTGGAAAAATAGTCCGTAGAAGATGATGAAAATTTGCAATTAAATGTTATAAAGGCATCAGTTTGATATACTTGAAAGGTGTTCATAATTTCTTCATCTAAATGTTCAGTTAATATACCTTCATATAACTACACTATATTGTCAAAAGTATTGGGAGACCTGCCTTTACACGCACATGAACTTTAATGGCAGCCCGGTCTTAGTCCATATGGTTCAATATTGAGTTGGCCTTCTGGTCTGGGAAGGTTTAGGAGTGTATATATGGTAATGGTTGACCATTCATACAGAAGCACATTTGTGAGATCAGGCACTGATGTGGACAAGAAGGCCTGGCTCGCAGTCTCCACTCTACTTCATCCCAAAGGTGTTCTATCCGGTTGAGGTCAGGACTCTGCGCAGGCCAGTTAAGTTCCTCCACCCCAAGCTCACTAATACATGTCTTTATGGAACTTCCTTTGTGCACTGGTCCAAATCATTTGGTGGAAGGGGAATAATGATGTGGGGTTGTTTTTCAGGAGTTGGGCTGGGGCCCTTAGTTCCAGTGAAGGGAACTCTTAAGGTGTCAGCATACCAATACATTTCGGACAATTTCATGCTCCCAACTTTGTGGGAACAGTTTGGGGATGGCCCCTTCCTGTTCCAATATGACTGCGCACCAGTGCACAAAGCAAGGTCCATAAAGACATGGATGAGAAAGATTGGGGTGTAGGAACTTGCCCTCAACCCGATAGAACATCTTTGGGATGAATTCGAGACTGTGAGCCAGGATTTTTCGTCCACATCAGTGCCTGACCTCACAAATGCTCTTCTGGAAGAATGGTCAAACCTTCCCATAGACACACTCCTTGTGGACAGCCTTCCCAGAATAGTTGAAGCTGTTATAGCTGCGAAGGGTGGGCCAACTCAGTATTGAACCCTATGGACTAAGACTGGGATGCCACTAAAGTTCATGTGCGTGTAAAGGCTGGTGTCCCAATACTTTCAACAATATAGTGTATATGTTTGTATGATGGTGTTATTTAACTACTGTAAACATTTATTTGATGAATTAGTATTTTTGTTGTGATCCGTTGCTTTATTATCCCCTTGCCGACCGCCGATCGGCATCTGACGGCGACAAGGTGGCTGGTGAGCGCAAATCGCCGTCATATGATGGCGGCCGCGAGACCGAGCCTAATGAGCGCGCGCGCGCCGCCGGAGGCGCGCCCGCGCGCTCACTGTGTTCGGGGAGGGCCAGGGGGAGCGGGTGCGGCAGCTTCGATTGCCGCCGGCTACCCGCGATGGCCCCCCCGGAGCGAAGGAACGGAGGTCTGTGTATGTAAACACGGACCTCCGTTCTGTGAAGGGGGAAGGGCTGTGATCACAGCCTTCCTGTATACGGAGGCTGTGACCACTTCCCTTCCCCAGCTAGGGCAGTCCCCCCACAGTTAGAACACGCCCAGGGAACACTGTTAACCCTTAGAGCTCCCCCTGCAGGTTAACCCCTCCACTGCCAATGGCATTTACACAGTAATCAGTGCATTTTTATAGCACTGATTGCTGTATAAATGCCAATGGTCCCAAAAAAGTGTCAAAATGGTCCGACATGTCCGCTGAAATATCGCAGTACCGCTAAAAATCGCAGATCGCCGCCATTACTAGTAAAAAAATAAATAAATAAAAACCCCAAAAATGAATTCTCATCATCCGTAAACGCGACTACTTTTGCGCAAACCAATGAATGAACGCCGATTGCGATTTTTTTTATCACAAATATGAGGAAGAATATAAATCGGCCAAAACCGATGAAAAAAAATGTTTTTTTATATTTTTTTTTTGGATTTGTATTTTAGCAAAAAGTAAGAAATTTGGGTTTTTTTGCAAAATTGTCGCTCTTCTTTTGTTTATAGCGGTGATCAGAAATGACGCAGCGGTGATCAAATACCACCAAAAGAAAGCTCTATTTGTGGGAAAAAAAAGGAAGCAAATTTCGTTTGGGTACAACGTCGCACGACTGCGCAATTGTCAGTTAAAGCGACGCAGTGCCGAATCGCAAAAAGGGCTCCGGTCCTAAAGCTGGAAATCCTTCCGGGGCTGAAGTGGTTATACACCTGAATTTAGCTGGATTTTCTACTTTCCCCAATAAACATCATATGTATGTCATAAATAATGTCAATCAGAAGCTTGCAACATTTTCAAGCATAACTCCACTATTGTAAAAAAATATATGTGTACAATGACTTTCTTGTGTGGCGATATTCTAAATGCCTTTGCTGTACAGAAGTGTTTTTTTCCAGCCATTGTGATTGGCTCATTTCCAAACATTTTTCTCTTATTAGTATCATGATTTATCACGTGATTATAGCAGGAAGACAACCCACATAACATAAGAAGTAGGAGCTGGGTGCATCTTGGAGTGAGTGGCAATTGAATTGGCACCAGATAGGAGTGGGCAAAGAAATTTGCTAAATATTCTTGAAATGCATGAAACCTGGCATATTTGAATACTTAGAATTTTATTTTCTTATTTTTATTAAGAATAAATAGTAAAAATTGAAAAAATTGCATCTTTTCATTAATTGTTTCCAGTGCAATGTTTACATAATATGCACACCCTCATAAATATGTCCCAAAATATAATCAACAAAGTCTGCTAATCAAAAGATATCACATTAGTACAATTTTCATGGAATGTAGCGGAATTGGGACAAACACAGATCTATAAAAAAATAAAATACAAACAAAACAGTAAAAAAATAAAAAATAAATAAAAATACAAAACATGTATAAAGAACATATAAACGGACAGACTCTATGGACCATCTTTTTTCTATTGTCACTTTTCTATGTTTCAGTGTTTTGTGGGTTATTGAAAGAGACAGCATAGCAGTAGCTGCCTGCATTTTGTCACATTTTGGCTGAATAAAACCTAGGATGGAACCACCTAGTAAGGGATGACTCACTGTGATGCACCATTCACTGCTGATCAGCCTAAGCTATTGAGCTCTATACACAGTAGGCTTTTTTTTTTATCAAAGGGGCTAGGAATATCTGGAAACGTGATAAAGAGCTAAAAAATTTTTTACCAAAGTAAAAAAAATTAAAGTTACTTTTAATGATTTTTGCGTTTTGCAGCAATTTAGAATTGCAGCCGCAAATCGCTGCGATTCTGCCCGCAATCAGCTGTGAATAGAGCCTAACACAAGACTTCTATTGCCAAGGCTGAGTACAGTGTTTACTCTTTGATACAGAAATCGACTTTTTTGAACCACAATGTAGACTGCACATAAGAGGATGTTTTGTGTTTGGTACACAAACAACTAAAAGGTTATCCCAGTACCATTTTATATAATGCAAGAAAATAATATTTTATTGCAACATACTTTTGGATATTCTTTCTTGTCTTATTTATGTCTATATAAGCAACATAAAAACATGTGCTTGTGCTGGACTATTAGGCCTTATGCACACGGGCATATGAATTTATGCTCAAAAAATGCTGGAGTTTTTTTCTGCCAGAACTTGGCAACAAATTACTCAAATATTGCGTATGCACGCCCTTTTATGGTTTACATTATGTATTCTACTGGCCAGAATATTAATTTATTCTGGCCATTAAAATAACGTTATATGCATATGCATGCACTTATAAGCGTACATGTGTAAATCCTGCTCAGAACGCAGCTTTGGTGCATTTTTTGTGCATTTTTGTTCTGGCCACATGGACTAGCATAGAGGTGCATTTACAGGCATAAAAAAAACACGGAATGCCTGTATAAGCTGCATTTTTTAAGCTCCATGTGCATGAGCCCTTAGAACACAACCAGACTGAACTTTTAATTTGTTTTTCTAGCTGTGGATTCTTATGTGTGGCATTTTTCTTTTTCTTGACGCATATACAAGCAGTGAAATGATCATGTTTAATTAGTAAATAAATGCTCCATAGGGAGCAATACGGCTAGTTCTTCTCTTGTGAAGACTTTTTATTGCAGAAGAAAGCTTGGTGGTGCTAGAACTGCATTAACCGTGCATTTATTACTGTGCTAATAATATCTTCTTGGGAAGAATACCTTTTGGCAGTAGTAACCTTTTATATATCAATTAAAAACCAGTGATGTACTTCTGACAGATTTCAAGAGTCTATGGCATAAGTAATGCCAACTATAGTAAGGTTATGTTGCTTGATTAGCAACTGGTCAGTCAGTGAGTTTCTAGATATTTATTAGTTATGCAGAACATCTATCACAGCGAGAAAATTCAGTGTCTATAGCATTATGATTAGATATTGATCGGCCCCATACTACTATTGCAATTATAGCTGTGAAAAGGATTAAAGAGCTGCTAATGGTTTACATTTTTCCATGACTAAATGTAATAGAAGGAACCAATTTCATAACTGTATGTGGTGTAGCTATACTTTCAGATTTTACTTAGGTTAGGAGTATGCAAGGAATTTTTTAAAAAGGTGTTTATTGTTTAAAGCACGCTAATTACTCTACAAATCTCCTAAATATTAACACTGTGATAAAATCAACATTAAAAGGCCCATACATAATAAAAAGTGTCCATATAGCATATATATATCTATATATACAGTATACTAACATATGCAAATCAATATGGTAATGCAGTCCAACTTAAAGTGATGGAAAAGTATTGTGAAACAATAGTGAAACAAAATGTTGTTGATCCACCAAAATCCTTCACCAAAGTGATGTGTGCCACTTCCACTCCTTAAGAATAAAGCTCACCAGATGCTGTTGCCATTCACTCTCGTGTCTGGCAAATATCGCCTTATTAGATGTTATTGAAGAGTTGCTTAAACATGCCAATCTACATCTAGATCAATAAAGACACTCTCCACATGTGGGGATAGAAATTGAGACAGAGCCTCCAATAGTGTAAAAACACGTTAAAGTGGATGTAAACCCGAAAAAAAAATTTTTTACTGACACTTCTACCTTACAATAGAGGATATCATGTCATCTGTGCCCAGTCTTGTCACAAAGAGTTAATCCAGCTCAGAGTAATCCCCTTATCTTTTTTTAGTAAGAGAAAGACCAACTAAGGGAGAAATAGGAGATGTTTCTTCCCCTTGCTGTGTGAGTGACAGGTAATTTCCTAATCTCCTGTATGGAGGAGAGAAGGCTTCACACTCCCCCCTCCAACTGTCCCAGGATTGGCTGCTCCACACCTCAGCATGATTGGGCATGCTGAAGTCATGTGGTGTCTTTCCTGAGTTTTGACTAGATGTTTCTCAAAACTCAGGAATAGCAAAGTGTGAGAGTGTAGAGGTGGCATCTTGTGACATTACAACTCCACCCGCTTACAAAGCACTTTGATGGTGTGAAACACGTCAACCTTTTGTCCTCCCCTCGCCTGTACCACCAATTTTTTGTTCTTAACATTAACTTGTCTGTTGCAATGACAGGGCGTGCACCCCAGTTAGTTCAGCACATTTGCATTGGGAGCTGTGTCTGACTCTCACCTAGAGCTGCGGCTGTTTTGCATTTTTCACTTAAAGGGTGTACTCACTTTTGTTGCCAGCGGTTTAGACATTAATGGCTGTGTGATGGGTTGTTTTGAGGGGACAGCAAATTTACACTGTTATACAAGCTGTACACTCACTGCTTTACATTGTAGCAAAGTGTTCTTCAGTTTTGTCACATGAAAAGATATAATAAAATATTTACAAAAATGTGATGGGTGTTGTCAGCAACTGCTGTGACCAGAGATGTGTGAACTGCAACAGATAATGCCCGGCACTAGTATTGTGGAATAATATATAGTTTATTTAAAAGATAAGTGGATAAAGATGTAAACGCACCTCCAACATAGCAAACAGTGTAAAACAGCCAAATAGCAAAATAGTGGCACACAAAGAACACTGCCTAAACAAAGTATATACAGCAGATAGGGAAATGCCAAACCGTAAATGTAGCCAAGCCAGGGTCATACACAGGAGATCAGTCAGAGGGAGCTGGAAGCAAGATAAGGCAGGAACAGGGAACAGATGATGGAGAGAGCAGGAGGAAAAAGACCAGGCTGCAAGACAGGGGTCCAGGAACAGAATCAGGATTCAGGATTACTGATCAGGAGCACATGGAGACCAACACCAAGGCACTAAGCACATGGCAGACAGGGTTTAAATATCCTTCCTGCAACGAGCATCAGGTGATGACTCATGAGCTTCTGATTGCTGGGAGACACCCACTGGTGGACACTGGAACTGCATGTGTCTTGTCATAACTAAATAGCTTGCCTGGTTTCCAGGACTTGCGCTGCACATCAAAAGCCAACTAGGTCTTTCGGAGGCACTGGTTAGCCAACCTGGGTCCCCTAGTACACCCAGAGCCTTGGCAGTCGCTCCCAGATCATGGCAAGGCACAGATTGTACTCCGCCGTTCCCTAGGAGCTTACCACAACCAGGGCCATGAAGGCAAGCAGGCACCGGATCATCAGACTGGACAGCAGGCACCGGATCATCAGGCTGGACAGCGGGCACTGGTTCATAAGGCTGGACAGAGGGCACCGGTTCATAAGGTTGGACAGCGGGCACTGGGACATCAGGCTGGACAGCAGACACCGGATCAGACTGGACAGCGGGCACTAGATCATCAGACTGGACAGCGGGCACTGGATCATCAGGCTGGACAGCGGGCACTGGATCAGTAGGCTGGGCAGCATGTTTGGGTCTGTCAGATGAAGGCCAAACCCCATTGGACATCAGGGAAGTAGACTGGAGCAGATTGTCTGGTGAGGAGGCAGGCTGGAGCAGGTTGGCTGGTGTGAAGGCAGGCTGGAACAGATCGGCTGGTGTGGAGGCAGGCTGAAGCAGATTGGCTGGTGTGGAGGCAGGCTGGAGCAGATCGGCTGGTGTGGAGGCAGGCTGGAACAGATCGGCTGGTGTGGAGGCAGGCTGGAACAGATCGGCTAGTGTGGAGGCAGATTTTGATAGTGACAGGATTGTGCAAGTTGGAAAAAACTTCAGTTTCTTTTTGGGTTTAGTCACCCAGGTTTTGGACGCAGGGGGTGCAGCTGAGGGGAGTGAAAAGCTGAGGGATGGTGAAAAAGAGGGAGCAGTTGCTAAGGAAGATTTCTGTGGGATTGCCGTAGGTAATGGGGAAGAGGTATTTGTCAATGGCTTAAAGGCAGGAAAGGTGCAGCAAGTGGTAGTAGTGTATACTGGGCTGCAACTGTGGCTGTTGTGGGTGATGGAGAGAGAGAGATATTTGAGAAGGCAGGTGTCTACCAGCAAGAATGGGTTGGTGCAAGTAGACTGGGGCTGAATGCAACATGTCTGACCAAGCCTGTAGCAATGGCTTAAGAAAATGCAGTTTACATGCTGCCTGTCTGACAAGAGATTGCACTGCGTTAAGACACCCCCCGATGAGAGCATGTTGAATAACACTCAAAGAAATAAGCAGAGTCATCTTCCAATAACCAAACCAGCGTTTTTATCTGAGCCATACTGAAGGGGGAAAGGAAGTCATCACTGCCTTTAGGATTCTGGACAAAGCCAACTCTGCACAGACTTGAATTAATGGCTGAACATCTCCAAACAACATACTGTCATGATCAACTAGGGAATGAGCTAGACAAATGCATTCTAACAGGTGATCACTGGACCACTCCTTCAGTATCTGGCGGCAATACTCTTTCTCCTCTGTCACCAGCAAGGAAAAGTGTACAACCTCCTCTGGATGCATCTTGCCAAAAACAGCAGAGCCAAAATGGCTTCCATGTGTAGTCACTTCTGGTCAGGACTGGCCTTGGTATTATGTCAGCAACTGGTGTGACCAGAGATGTGTGAACTGCAACAGAGAATGCCAGGCACAAGTATTGTGGAGTAATATAGTTTATTTAAAAGATAAGTGGATAAAGATGTAAACACACCTCCAACATAGCAAACAGCCAACAAATGTGTAACAACCAAATAGTGACACACAAACAACAACTGCCTAAACAAAGTATGTACAGCAGATAGGGAAATGCCAAGCTGTAAACGTAGCCAAGCCAGGTTCATACACAGGAGATCAGTCAGAGGGAGCTCGGAGCAAGACAGGGGTCCAGGAACAGATTCAGGAATCAGGATTCAGGATTACAGGTCAGGGGCACATGGAGACCAACACCAAGGCACTAAGCACATGGCAGACAGGGTTTAAATATACTTCCTGCAACGAACATTAGGTGATGACTCATGAGCTTCTGATTGCTGGGAGACACCCGCTGGTGAGCACTGGAACTGCAGCCCATGGATCCAGGAGCCTCAGTGCCACCAACAGATGAGCCCTGTACTGACACCCGCTGGTGGATACTGGAACTGCAGCCCATGGATCCCTGAGCCACAGCGCCACTAGCTGGTGAGTCTTTTCCTGACAGGTGTACTCACTTTTGTGAGATACTGTGTGTGTATATATATATATAAAATAAGGTTTATCCTCAAACAATTCTCAAGATATTCAGTTAGAACCCTACTAATACGTGTTAATCATTAATAATCACTAATGAAGCAGTTAATGTCCAGTTAAATGTTTAACCCCTCAGGGCTCATCGTCTGTAACAAATCAATCCATTTTGTTTCCCTTTTGGAAAGGTCTCTAACTCTATTAGATTTCATATCCATTCATAGGCAGCTTTATATTCTATCAATGAATACAAAGCTTGCTCTAATTAGCAAAGTTGGAGATTGTGACGTCATCAGCCCAACTCTTCAACCCAACCAATCAGAGGAAGCTTTGTATTTGTTGATAGAACAGCAGGGTGGTCAGGTAGCAAGAAGGGATAGAGTCCAGATAACCCAAATTCTGTCGAAGCTTTTAAGGGAATCCCTAGTGGAGTAAGTTGGAACAAAGGGAGAACAGAGTTGGCCAATTGTTTCCATTCCGATAGAGTTGGAGAAAGGGATCTTTTTCAGGTAATTAGAATTTTTTTGCATAGAAATAAAATATTCTCAATAATTTCCTTGTATGCAAGTGTAGCGCTACCCTCGTTGGTGGAGCGGTTGGTGAATGGGATCCCCGCTGCACAGACGGGGACACCACAATTTCAACAGCACACAGAGTCAGGAAACTGACCAAGCAACTTTTGTTTTCTAGTTTTATTTAGGGAATTAAACTTGGATGGGGAATATGGGATACCCACTTGATCAGTGTAGTAAAGTCTTCAGGAACAACTATACACACACAGTATATACACTCCTCTGCCTCCTGCACAAACTTGCTTGCAGATCTTCTTCAACTCCTCAGGCACAACTCTTGTTTGTGGAACTACAACACTCAGGACCAGCTGGCACTGTAAGGATGGTCTGACAAGAAAGCAATCAGACCATAGCAACTGCCTTTACAGGCAGTGACCGCGGGCCCCTTTGGTGTAGAAAAGTTCTAGTGCTCAGCTGTCTTATCTGTGGCTACTGCTCTCAGTACCACCTCTTTAGGCACTGCCAGCCCACCTGGCTGCAGCTGCCCCTTTCTCCTGCCCGTTCCACCATAGTCCTCCTGACTGAATCTGCATCCATCCCAGACTGCTCTCACCCAGTCCTCTCAGGCTGCCTCTCAGTCCCCCCAAATGTGTTCCACCTGGCTGTCTTCCTCCCTGGAGATTTACCCGGCAGTGTCATCCTGCAATCCTTTTCCTTGCTCCTGTGCCTCCTAGTCAGGATCCCCCTTTTGTCTTGAAGAGGGATCCCTTCTGCACACAAGCCCATGCCTGAGTTCACCCCCCCCCCCCAGACTAGGAGGCTACTCTCAAAGGCCTCCAACAATCTAACACTGCATCTTCATCTTCCACCCAAACTCCCCACAGCCCCAACTGGGTTGACTCTGAGTGTTTGAGGGGGCCTGCCCCCTGCCAACCCATCTGTTGGGGATTGGTCAGGGCCCTCAGAATACTCCAGGCAACTCCTCCTTATCTCCCCTCCCATTGTTCTGGATGTTTCTAGTAAGTTCGAGAAGTAGGGAGAGGTCTCATTGCTGCTGCCTTTGAGTCATCAAGCCCTCCCTGGATCTCTGCCCAACCCAGATAAAAAACACAGACAGGCTTGGCTGCCAGCCAAGCCTGCACAAATTTACCAACACTAAACAAAAATCTAAACTATAGCACTCTAACAATGCTAAGGGGTGCTACACAAATTAAAAGGAAGGTCCTCTACTTCCCTAATAAACATGCCTTGGAGAATTTTACATTTTGGAAGACCCGGAGCTGATTCAGTTGCGGTCAAAATGCCTGTATTTTGCAACACAACCATATGGCATGATAGAAATCCACTTCCTGACAACATAGGTGCAAATGAAGTTGGCACACAAGGGAATTTTAGTAGCATAATTGCACTACTGAAATTGCTTGTGATTAATCACTAGCAGTAGCAGTTGTTCACACAAAATGTAAAGGGCTAACTATGGAGGGAAGTATGCAAGTAAAATGTAGTAATAATAATTCTCTGATGATTGCAAAATTCTCCAAATGTTTTTAGTAAATTGCTATTACATGTTACCTGTGTACCTCACTGCATAGGGAACTATGTGTTCCAAATGTCTACCAATTGTTACTTTTAGCAGTTAATTTCTGTCGATTTAAGTTGCATAATCACACTACAGAATATTACCAGAGTACAGCTCATCCTCAACTTGATACAATTATGCCATTTTCCCTGTTATGTAACTGACTTCTTTTAGCACTGACAAAAGTAATAAAACACATGTTTAATGTCTATGATATACGCAAAATGTACTAGATACATCAATTGATTTTAATAGTATGTTGATTGTAATTCACAGTATTTCAGCCTACCTATTCTATGATATTGGAAGGTAGACTATGAACTTGTCAAACTGCCTTCTTTAGCTAAAATGTTTGTCCTGAGATGAACTGGAAATGATCCTGTGCTGTGTTAATCCCTGTTTTAGCAACATGCATATAGCAGTCCTTTGTGTGATAATTCCTCAATCACTGTTAGCACTACCGTGTATGTCCGTATATTTAATGTGCATACCTTGACCAGTACTTCCAGATGTACTGAATGTTAGGTTTTAATCTTGAACCATGGTCTGGTTGCAATATGCTACTTTGTATTGTTTGTCCTTTTGTTAATATCACGATCAATGGGTGGCTTTCTTTGTGTTACAGCATAAATATATCTTTGTTTACATTGTTTTTTGTTTTGCCCCATGAAATTAGTATTTCACATTATTTTATGCTTTCCCAGGAGCAGCCGAGCGAGGCTTAGAATGATGAACTTCTATGGAAAAAAAAACGGAATAGAGAATCTCTCTAAACGAGGAGAGAAAATTAATCCATGGGCAAAGTAGATTGTACTTGTAAGTAAAAATTTAAGGCAGATTTGAAGGATTTTCTGTTAATGAGGCTGCAGTCAGGAATTTTTCTTTCTGCCTTTACAGATTCACAGTTTAAAAATATCCCTTTGTACGATCCTTAAGAATGTCTCTATATTTTTTTCAAAATGTAAAGCTCTACTCCTAGCTGATATATGTGAACACATTCATGTACTATAATGCAAAACACAGTGATGTATTGTAATGCAACGTATATGCACACTCACCGGCCACTTGATTAGGTACACCTGTTCAATTGCTTGGTAACACAAATTGCTAATCAGCCAATCACATGGCAGCAACTCATGGTGAACACGACTTGCTGAAGTTCAAACCGAGCATTAGAATGGGTAAGAAAGGGGATTTAAGTGACTATGAACATGTTTGTATGGTTGTTGGTGCCAGATGGGCTGGTTGGAGTATTTCAAAAACTGCTGATCTACTGGGATTTTCACACACAACCATGTCTAGGGCTTACAGAGAATGGTCTGAAAAAGAGAAGATATCCAGTGAACTGCAGTTGTGTGGATGAAAATGCCTTGTTGATGTCAGAGGTCAAAGGAGAATGGGCAGACTGGTTCAAGATGATGGAAAGGCAATAGTAACTCAAATAACCACTCGTTACGGCCAAGGTATGCAGAACACCATCTCTGAATGCACAACACATCGGACCTTGAAGCAGATGGGCTACACCAATGGAAAACTACACCTGGTGCCACTTCTGTCAGCTAAGAACAAGAAACTGTGGCTACTATTCACACAGACTCACCAAAATTGGACAATATAAAATTGGAAAAATGTTGCCTGGTCTGATGATTCTTGATTTCAACTGTGACATTCAGATGGTAGGGTCAGAATTTGGTATAAACCACATGAAAGCATGGATCCAATCCTGCCTTGTATCAACAGTTCAGGCTGGTGTTGGTGGTGCAATGGTGTCCAGGATATTTTCTTGGCACACTTTGGGCCCCTTAGTACCAATTGAGCATTATTGAAATGCCACGGTCTACCGTTGTTGCTGACCTTGTCCATTCCTTTATTACTACAGTTTGCCCAACTTCGGATGGTTCCTTCCAGCAGGATAATGCGTCATGTCACAAAGCTCTAATCATCTCAAATTGTTTTCATGAACATGACAATGAGGTTATTGTACTCCAATGGCTTCCACAGACACCAGATCTAAATCAATAGACCACCTATGTGATGTGGTGGAACAGGCGATTCGCATCATGGATGAGCAGCCAACCAATCTGCAGCAACTGCGTGATGCTATCATGTCAATATGGGCCAAAATCTCTGAGGAACGTTTCCAACACCTTGTTGAATATATGCCACAAAGAATTAAGGCAGTTCTAAAAGCAAAAGGGGTCCAACCTGGTACTAGCAAGGTGTACCTATCTAAGTGGCAGGTGAGTGTAAGTCCACTCATTAGTCTTTAAATCAGATTCCTGACAGGTAACTGGAAGACCAGTACATGGAAGCAGTTAGGCTCCTTTGCAGTGTCCATTGTTTTTTGTATATCACAGAAAGCTGGCAGTGAAGAGAAACACAATGCACCTCAATGTTGTGTGAATGGTCCACCTTTGCTTCAAAAAAAAAAAACTTGTCCCCTAAGCTAATCTAATCTATCCCCCCCCCCCCCCCCCACACACACACACACTTTTTTGCATATTTACTTCCCTGTGGTGGTAGCAGCCACCTGTGGTATTTATATCCTGGATACAAAAATCTCTTCCAGCACTGGGTACGACTTCACAGTAATTCTCCATAGACCTGAATGGAGCTGTACTTCTTCCATAATATAGATGCTAGGAGTATGGCTGCATTCAGTGTTATGAGAAGTCTGGCACTGTCATGAAGAGGTATACATGCAATGGTGGTGAGGTAGAGGGTTGGAAAAAGGTTCTGGGTTAAATTAGCATAGGTTTTGGGGAAGGTGGCTAGGTGCTTTTGTAGTAAAGTGCAGTTGTACTTTAAAGGAAACTTGTAATGGCATAAACTTGGAGGCGGCCATTGTTGAACCTTCTTTCTGAAAATGCTAGTTGCCTTGATACCACCCCATTTATGCAGAGAAGGGCCTCTGACCTTCCTGTTTTGGATACATTATGCAGAATATGTTGAAGCCAGAGGCTCAGAATGATAGTCAGAAAACTAGCAGCTTCAGGAGTAGCAATAGGAGCCCCCATATTCCTCTTATGACAAGTTCTCTTTAAAAGGGTCAGAGTTATTTATATAATTTTTTTTTTTTACAGAAACAAGATATGGGCCTAAAAAAATCATATCTAATAGCATTTTTATCATTTATTTTTCATTTATTGGCTTCTAGAGTGGGTTAATAGTTGTTTAAGACCCACCTGTGTCCAGAATATGGGCATTAAACTATTTACGGATTTTTAAGCAGCAATGAAAGAGCTTTAAAACAAACCAGCTCTGGCCTCTAATTACATATTAAGTGAACTAATTAACAGCTTAGGCCCCATACACACTGGGCAGAGGGCACAGGTGCACCGTCCAGCTCCACTGCAGGCAGCCTGTGAAACTCTATTAAAAGCTGATAACTGCTGGGGCTGGATGGTACACCTAGTTGTTCCAATGTTTAGGGCAGTATGCACCCAGGGATGAATGCATAGAACATAGTCTTCTGGCATTCTGGGCATTGGTTCCTGGGCGTATACTGCCCTAACCGTAAATACCGATAGGTGCACTGTCCAACCACAGTAGCTGTCAGCCTTTCTTTCTTAGAGTTTGTCAGGTTGCCTGCAGCAGGGCTGGACAGCGCACTTGTACCTAACATCTGCTCATGTTCAGTTACATAGTTAGTCAGGTTGAAAAAAGACACAAGGCCATCTAGTTCAATCAATAAAAGAGAAAAAAAATCATATAATCCCATATACACAATCCTATGCCCACAGTTGATCCAGAGGAAGACGAAAAGCATGATCCAATTTGCTCCAGCAGGGGAAAAAAATACCTTCCTTATCCCTCGAGAGACAATTGGATATTCCCTGGATTAACCTTACCTATAAATGTTAATATGGCACAGAAATAATGCCCATTGATCACTGTTGTTTTCTATTGATAACCCAAATGGCAGAATAGATAAATTAGATAACTTTCTATTTATGCAGTTATTTTACAGTTTAGTGTTGCTTTCGGAATGACTCATACACCATGCTCTTTCTGATTTGTTCAAAACAATAGCTAAATGTGAGAATAACCCTGCTGATTAATTGTGTTGTTTGTTGGTCAGATCAGCTGCTATAAGAGCACCTGGGGAAACAATGTCTATCAGTCTTGACACTTGGGAGTTATTACTGTTAAGATATTGATTTATTAAGTGGTACCTTTATCTGTAAGCTGATGATGATCAAATGCATCTGCGTGTTATGATTCCAGTCATTTACCCAGACAGGTGCTTTCAAGAATCTGTAATCAGTGAAAATACACCTATTTGAATGTCTCTATATCTGCTTTGCCACTGCTTTAGATTTATTCAAGGATTTTTGAAAGAATGTACGCCATTGTATCTTTAGATAATAAATGATGACAAATAGACATGTGCCGCATAAATTCTTAGCATAAAGAACCTCAGCAGCTGTGATTGTGAGTGGGTAGCAGATGTCATTCCCTTAAAGTAGCTTTCTCTTTGTCATTTTTGTATTGTGCTGTCACAATGTTATCTACAGTAAAGAACAGTAGCAGTTAAGGTAAATAACAGGTTTTAGGAAACATATATGAAAGGCGTACCACAAATAAATCGCTAGTAATTATATACACAACTAAAAGTTATTACAGATCTGGTTTATTAGAAATGACTTACTATATAGTTACTGTGTAATTAATATGAAAATAACTTCAAGTGTAAGTACACCCTAACAACAAACTCTTACTATTTGCTCCCTTTTAGTCGGTTCAGTACCATTGGACGTGTTTTGTTATATCTGTTCGATAAGTGCAAAAAAAAATGTAAAAAAAAAATAGAAATTCAGAGCTGGAAACAAATTCAGCACCAGACCCTTAGTGCCCCATTTGATTGAAAATAGGGGAAGACAACACTCCATGTAAAACCTGAGCAATTTATTGGGGTCACATCAAAAGTATAGTGAACAAAAGTAAGTAAGTAAGTGTTTCAAACAGACCTAATTCTTATTTTAAACAACAGAATGTATAGACTAAAGTGATTTAGCTGCTTCCCAAAACAGTTAAAGTGGTTGTAGACCTCAGACATGAAATATGAACAAAGCATATCCTTCTATAAAGTGCACTTGCCTCATTCCAGAGTAATACGTGCCATTTCTATCTACTGCTTTGTTCCTTTTCAGCATGAATCACTTCTGACAAGTTTTCCTGACACCAAGAGAAAAAATGTGACAGGTGAGGGAACTCCAGAAGATTGACAACCTCAACTGTGTTCCTGTGAGCTGTGTGGAGGTGGGGGTGGGGGGGGTCCCTTTCCTCCAATCATCTGTAAGAGATCTCCTCACTGAGCTCTGCAAAGTGTGATTTCAGCTCTTCTCCCCCTTTTTTCTGACTGTTCAGACAAGCTTTAAAAATTCTGGACTTT
The DNA here is from genome assembly GCA_018402905.1 of Glandirana rugosa. NCBI lineage: Eukaryota > Metazoa > Chordata > Amphibia > Anura > Ranidae > Glandirana > Glandirana rugosa. The sequence continues at coordinate 862,778 of BLSH010321501.1, read as the reverse complement.
GAACGGATGCAGAGAAGAAAATACTGTAGATAAACAGGCACAACTTATGTAGGAGGGCTTGTTTCAGCTTTGTGTATCACCTGAAGCCAGTCACTTCACTAGGCATATGTAGGTTTTTACAACCACTTTAAATTTAAGGCATGCTGTGAATAATAACTTTCACATTTGCTTGTGTCCTCAACCACACTGGCTGGTATCATCACTGCTCACATGCAGCACCATGGCAACTGCAGATCAAACAGGGGCTAAGATGGCAACTTCACTGGCTGTAAAATATTGGAGGGTTTAGTTATGCTTTAATGCTGTAAAGATCTGAACGTGGGAGTGACTAAGAAGTTTAGCAAACGACATTTGGGAGGGCTGACACCACTCCACAGCAGTAACAGAACGCTTTGCATTCATTCAAAAAATGCAGAGCATTGTGTGAATGGAGCTTGTGCTGACTGACCGACCTCCTCTGTTCAGAATGCATCAGGCTGACCACTCAGCTTGGGACATGGAAGCAAGTGGAGATCACAGGAGTAGCAGTGTCTACTTCAGTGATTTCTAGTTTCCAGGGGTATCGGATAGTTGGACCATTGTAAAAATATACCATAACTGGAATTGATCTTTAAATTGTGCCTTTATGCAAAATGGTGAAAATTGAAAGAATACAAAACTATAATTAAGCAATTTGAAATAAACACCTTGAGCATTTCTTCCCCCCGACTCAACCTACAACATGCATAGTTGTAACGCATGATCCATGCTTGGATTAGTTGCAGTGAAATTAATGCAACAATCTCGTCAAAATACCACCGCATTTGGGGTGCCATGCAGAACATTTTACTGCAATTTTGCCCATGATTTCTAATTGCCCAAATGGAAAATGGGTCTTATATGCTGGCCAGTTAAAGTGGTTGTCAACTTGTGACAACCACTTTAACCTACAGGTAAGCCTATGATTAGGCTTACCTGTAGGTGCCCTGCATATCTCCTAAACCTGTACGGTTCAGGAGATATGCAGTGTATTTGCTGTGCCAACGTCATGTGAAGAAACGGCCTCCGTGCCTTTCCTCCACTGCAACCGTGCCGTGACTGGCGGCTCCCGCGCGCATGCACGGGAGTGACGTCACGTGACTCCGGCCAGTCACAGCGCCAGAGTCGCGGCCCCCGGAAGGAAGAAGGGCAGAAGATGGACGCCGCCAGCACAGGGGATAGCGCTGGACATCACAGGCTTCGTTTGCAGGTAAGTGGCACATAATGGGCTACTATGCGATGAGTAGTAGCCCATTATGCTTCTACATTACAGGGGCATGTAGAGGAAAGTAAACCCCTTTTTAAGCTAGAGACAGGAACAACAGAGGATCACTGGAGAGGTAAGTATAAAGGGTTTATTGGGGGGCTTGCATGATGGCAAACTAAGCGGCTGATGCTACTCATAACATGGTGGAAGTACAGAAAGGGGACTCATGCTGGAGAGGTACTGGGGCTGGAGCACAAGGATGGAACACATTCTGGAGAGGGACTCTCTTCAAGCCTGTGGAGGTAGAAACAGACCAAGTGGTGTAAGGCACCACTTTGGGTCTATATTCATGATCGCTGAAGTGACTTTACAATTGTTAGACGGGATAATTTGGCTGGTAGCAGATTGGCTGGCGGGTTGAGCTAGGAATTCTCTTTTGTTGGTTTTGTTTTGCTGAAGCAACCATGAGCTTTACAGCCTTGGAAAATTCAGCAAATGTAAGGGTTACTGACTTGGCCTGCTGCAGGCAGTTTGGTTCAAACATCATTTTTACATTAGGTAGTAGGTACAATGTTTACAACAATATGAAATAATAATTTATAACAAACTTTTAGGCACCTGCTAGGTTGCTTTAACTGACATTATGTGCATAAAAAGGTCACCCCTGCGATATAAAAATAAAAGACTACTGTGTTTCCCTGAAAATAAGACCTACCCTGAAATAAGACCTACTCTGAAAATAAGGCCTACTGTGAAAATAAGCCCTAGCTTAAAATGCTTGTAAAATCCTAGAATCTTCTCTATTATAGTAGTATTTCATGTAAAAAGTGTGTGTTTCTGTAATCTAATTGTGCCAAATACCATCGGTACAGCGCCACTCAGTGCTCAGCTGATCTCCTGTTGCTCTCCTCCTCTTCTCCCAGCTGTCAACGGGGGGTCCAGCCGGAACTCTCAGCGGTCACATAAATGCCGTGTGGCGATATAAGAAGGTATTTGGTGCAATTCGATTGAAAGAAACATGCACAGTTTACATGATATAATACTGTAATAGAGAGGATTCTAGGATTTTACAAGCACTTTTACTATGTTCACACTGGGGATTCCTGACAGCCAGGGAGAGAGAGGGGGAGAGAAGACATAACTTTAAATGGTAAGACCTACCCCGAAAATAAGCCCTAGTGTGTCTTTTGTTGCCAAAATTAATATAAGACCCGAGGTTATTTTTGGGGAAATACGGTAATATAAATACTTTGTATTAATAGATGTACTGTATATATAACGGTGTTACAACATTTTTATGAATGAAACCAGCAGTCACTGATTGCAGGCATAATTTTGCACAGGAACCAAATAAGCTTTTCCTAAGATTCAGAGCAAAACCTAACATTCAAAATGACAGCCTGGTCTGGGTAAACTGTTGTGCTTATATTGTGTGACATGAGAAATTGCATTTACCACCATTTTAGTCTCCAGAGGCTCTGCTTTTGAAAATATATAATGTTTGATGAGTTTAACTAATTTTCAGGCCTAGCAAATCTTGCTTTCTTTCATTCTCCTGTTATTCTGTTCAGTTGCCAGGTTCAAAAACATACCCTTTATATAAAGGTATGGAGAAGCACATCCCTCTCTCCATGTAACAGTTCTGTTTTTTGGTGACTGGCCCAGTGCTGTCACGTGGACCATCTGATCAAGTCGGCCTGAAAAACTGACAAGTGGACCTGATCGGATCGCCCATGTAAAAGGACCCTTGCTGTCACAGCAAATGGTGTGCTTTGGCTGACTGAGATGGTAGTAAGAAGTCTGGGGGAGCGGTGCTGCTTTGGAGATTATTGATGTGGGCTACAATTGGCGCAAAATTGGTTGATTTATCAGTTCCACTAACCGCAAGCGGATGAAAAATGTTGTCTTCTTAGATATGTCAGTTATGTTGTAACATTAATTGTAGATTTTTGCAAGTAAATTTCAGCTTAAGCTACTGGGCTCTGTAAACAGGAGGTAAAGAGAGCCCACAAACATTGAATAATGGACAAAAATACAAAACTTTCAGATGCAGTATTTCATATTTTACTAGATAATTAATAGAAAAAAAAACATTATTTTGTTTTGAGTATAATACATTAAGTAAACATGTACAAATTGCTGTTTTTTATTAGATTGTTTCATTAGGCCAAGTCTAGAAAGAGAAAGATCTGCCAAGCAAAATCTTGTACCTTGAATGATGGGGTCAAAAAACAAAGAGGATGCTCCTCTAAGTGTAAACCTTTTTCCAAGTTTATTAAAAGCACACATAAGCCAATTGACTACTCACATGGAATAAAAGGTAGGGCACATGAAAACCGGGAAGTTACTCAACCGGTTAGAAGCAGGCATCAAACCCAAGACTCCAGGAACCTCTGTCCAAGTATTCTGAGAGAACCGTCCGTATGTTGTGAAAGGAACGTTCGTCTCCGTGCCGGCAACGGGAGATCCAGAACAAGGCTTGGGACGCTGATTCCACCAGTCGCAATGGGTGGAATCAGGCCTCATGAAAGAGCGCGACTGCCCTTACACCGCGGTCCGCACGCTCTGAAATGTGTTGCGAATCTATGACATCATCTCGCTGCGACTGGTGGAATCAGCATCCAAAGCCTTGTTCTGGATCTCCCGTTGCCGGCACGGAGAAGAACGTTCCTTTCTCGGGTTTGATGCCTGCTTCTAACCGGTCGAGTATCTTCCCGATTTTCATGTGCCCTACCTTTTATTCCATGTGAGTAGAAAATTGGCTTATGTGTGCTTTTAATAAACTTGGAAAACTGTTTACTTAGAGGCGCCTCCTCTTTGTTTTTTGCCCACAGGTGCGGTTTGGCTTCCTCCCCACTGTGTGCAGCCCTGAGTGTTAAACTAGACTTTCCACTCTACATATTACTACCAAGTTATTTTCCTATGGACATTATGGACTTTCTTTGAACCTTGCATACACGTTAGATTGTATGTTTCATACACTTACTGATGCGCCTGATACTTGTCTTTGAATGATATGGTGGCCTCATCACAACCACTCTGGAAGAACAGCTACGGAATGGCTAGTGTAGGAGAGATAGTTTGATCCTGAGCTTCCATTCAAGCTCAAAATCTTTTATTTTTTTAACCATTTGCTAATGTGGAACAGGTGCATCCGAGCTACTACCTCCTGTGTAATGCCTGGGCAGCCTCAAGAAAACACCACTCAGCCTGGGAAGTTTCTGCAAACCTTCATGTGCAATCATGTTGCCATGGAAGTCAGCTAAAACATCAGCACAACAGAAGTTGTTCCCTTTCAGCCCAAGTGATATTAGGGGATGACTGAGAGGGGGATGAGTCCCTGTTTCTAAATTTCAGCTTAAGCTGCTGTGCTCTGTAAACAGGAGGTAAAGAGAGCCCACAAATATTGTATATGAGACAAAAAAAAACAAAGAAGAAAACATTCAAATGCAGTATTTCATATCTATCTAAATAATGAATAGAAAATAGCACTCTTTTGTTTTGAAAATAATAAATTAAGTAAACCTGTACAAAATCACTACTTTAAACCACTAGCCATGTGACATGTGCCGCACTATGCCTGTATCTCTTCATATCTGTTGATCTTTAAAGCATGCAGTTTTCACTGAAGAAAAGGTGTGCTTACAGTACACTTATGTTCACCTTTCTAACAAAAATCACCCAGCGCCCCAGTACACAGTTAGGGAGTTAGGCCCCCTCCCTACAGATGAATACTTACCTCTTCTGATGACTACAGCCTAGCTGATAAAAAAGCTAGTGCCAGGCTGCCCGCTGTTGCATTACATGAACCTGAATAGGATGCTGCTCTTGCTATATGGGTACTTCCTATTCAGGTCTGTGGCATGTTAATGCACAGGCATGGGCAACCTGGCACTAGTTTTTAACCAGCCCGGCTGAAAGCTGTGTAGTGATCTTCGGTCATTAGAGGAGGTAATTACATTCATTTGGGGAGGGGGCCCAGCTCTGTGTGCTGAGCTGAGTTGGGAGGAGGGTTGGGTGATTTTTGTTGAAAGGAGAACATGTCATTTAAGTATTTTAATTTCATTGTATGCACTATTTAAATGCCAAAAGTGTGAGACAGGATTGCATTAAAGAAGGACATTAGGGTAAAGGCTGGATAGCAGTTGTTAAAGAGGAAGTAAACCCTGATGGGTTTTACTTCCTCTATATTCCCCTGCAAAGTAGAAGCATAATGGGTTTAGTAGCCCATTATGTGTCACTTACCTGCAAACGAAGCCTGTGATGTCCAGCGATGTCCCCTCTCCAGGCTGCGTCCATCTTCAGCCCCTCTTCCTTCCGGGGCCGCGATCTCCGGCTCTGTGGCTGGCCGAAGTTGTGTGACGTCACTCCATGTCACAATGAAGGAACGGCACGGAGGCCGTTTCTTCACTGCGCATGTGCCGAATGACATTGGCAACAAGTACACTGTATATCTCCTATGCAGGTTTAGGAGATATGCAGGGAACCTACAGGTAAGCCTTATTATAGGCTTACCGGCAGGTTAAAGTGGTTGTCATGAGTTGACAACTACTTTAAAAAGGGACCTCTTGAAATCATTAAATGTGCCCAATTAGAATTGCTTTTCTATTTATTGGCTGGAGCACATCTGCTATGCATACCTGGTATTTAATACTATTATAAACAATGTGATTGTACTGTCTCCCCTATGTTGTGTTGAATGACAGCTCAGGATCAGACCATCTCTCCTATACTAGCCATTCTGTAGCTGTTCTTCCAGAATGCTGAGTGGTTGTGATGAGGCCACCATATCATTCAATGTACAAGATTTCACTAGGCAGATCTTTCTGTTTCAAACTTATCCTAATGGAATGATCTAATGAAAAACAGTAATTAGAGGCAGGGGTGGGCAGGGTTTATTTCCAATGGCAAATGTCAAAGTTCTAATAGCTGCCTCTGAGCCTGGAAGAACAGAAGGTGCCTAGAAGTGCTACTAATCTCCCGCAGCATTTTTTATTGACAAAACATGGTAAATTCACTGATGGAACACATTTTTTACTAAAGAACGGCAGAACGCCTATTAAAAACGAAGACAGACAATATTTAAACAGTATAAACACAATATGGAAACACTGACAATACCCAAAACAAGTGATATGCCTGGTTTACACTAAAAAAGTCAACATAGCATGACATATTATCAGCCCCTGATATCTACAGACAGTTGTAAAAAATAACTGATTTTTACAAACTGTCCGTAAATTTACTGACGGTTAGCAACCCTGGTGCCTAGACGCTGTTATAAATGAGAAAGTGCTTTGCTGCTTTTAATTGGTAATTATATGATAAAGACACAGGTAAAAGTACATTTTCGATTTTAAGCACAGTTCGTAAAGCACAATTTTAACCTGTAGCTTAATATTTCTTTCAATCTCAGTTTTCTAGTTATCCATGCATGCATTCAATTCATTCACAAATCACTATGGGAAAAAATCTCCCTGTAGTTAGAAAGTTAACTATGTGAAATATCATGTATAGTTCCTGGGGTTATAATGTTCTGTTGCTTTCCACCTTTCCTGTAGAACCTTATCTATAGAGCAGCTGCTAAATGTATAATTGTGGTTTCTGTAACACACAGTAAAAGCCTAGCAAAAAGTCATGAAGAGAATAGAACATTTCCCTATAAAATCTAATGGAGGTTAAAAACATAAAAAAAAATACAGATTGGAACCACTTTACAATTACCAGTCTATTCATTTGAATGCTTTTGCTTATTTAGCTGGGCAAATCTGAGATCAGTGTTGATGTACACTGCAGTAATTCAAAATTGAATTTGTTGCTGTTGGTTAATGCACTTTTTGATGTAGCTATTTTCCTTGTTTAAAATGAAATAACAGCTCCAGGAAAAGAATGATTCACCAAGATTAGTTCATGTTGGTAATCTTCGAAAGTCATGAAATCATGATTCAAGTCAGCAAATATAATCGCCCTAATTTATTTTCATATTGATTTGGCTCGTGCCAGCTGAAGGTGCTGTGTATACTGTTTGCACTTGGATGGATTTATAGCAGGCGACAAGCGCTGGGTGAGTGTAGACAGCATAATAATGGTTACTAGTAGCCCAAGTTGGAAGCAATGTTGAGGTAGGGAGTTTGCAGAATTGCAACTGTAGAAAATGTTGTGTCCTTATTATATAGAACAGTTACAGTATATAGCACTGCAGGAGCTGAAGAAATATAAAAGCATGTGTGTTCCTCTACAGATGTTTTTTATATTCGTTTCAGCTCTGCATACATTTTTTTTTTCTAGAAGCACATGATTACAGCCTGAGGCTTAAATTGGCTTCAAAAAAGGGTGGGCTCACCCAGTTGTTTGACAAGAGTGAAATAATATTTGCTATTGTCTTCCTGATTCTTCTCCTGGACAGGGAAGCGGGTCCTGAGACCCATCACCCGATTGGCCAAGAGGAGAAGCAATCCTATTGGCCGCCTAGGAGGAGGAGGTGCAGGGGAAGCCATTGCCCGGGGGAAGCACTGCCTATGACCTAGTGCAGGGCTGGTGACTGACCGACCGGGGGGGATTGCAGGTGACCCAACCGGGGGGGGGGGCTGTGGGTGCATTGTTTGCCGCCCCCCCAAAAATATACCACCAGCCACCACTGGCTGCCACTGTATTGTAATAACACATCCCAAATGGGGTGCATGGAAGGTATAAATCCCCCATTTTTGTGCAGTGGGCGTGGGATTGGTTTTGGCTTGAAGAAGAGGTGGCAACCCTAACCCTTTAGTGAAGCACAGCATACACTATGGGATTGTAAAAGACCTGGGACACCTCTGGGGGCCACAAGGCAGTTGTAATGCCATGGCAAACAGTGGGTGTGACCAATTTGCGTTAATAGGGGAAGGGGCTTAAAGGGCATGGTTAAATAAAGCAAAAGCACTGCACAAAATGCATTCTTGCATAAAGAATGATTATATTGCTGTGCCACAAGTAAGAGTCTCACAGACATGTATAAACCTCAGCACAATCATTTAAAAAAAATAAAATAAAACTCTTCCATCTCATAAGATTTTGTGTACACTGAAAACGTAAAATAGCTAACATTTTACCTGAGCAGAACATCATTAAAATAGTCATGAACTGCTTAACAACCAACAACCAATGAACACTTTGGTGAGAAGCATGTAATTTACAATATAAGCTCGGGAATACAGGCAGGAGGGTGAGGTTAACAGAGAAAACCCATCCTCCCCTCCTGAAGACTCCTGGGTAGAGTTGAGTGAACCCGAACTGTAAAGTTCGGGTTCGTACCGAAATTTGGGGTGTTCGGGACCCGAACCTGAACTTTTGAAAAAAAGTTTGGGTTCGGGTTCTGGGTTCTGGTATTTTTTTCGCGCTTGTTGAATAGCTGCAGGACAGCCAATCAACAAGCGTTTCATTGGTTTGCCCTTAGAAGCCATCACAGCCATGCCTACTAATGGCATGGCTGTGATTGGCCAGTGCATCATGTGACTCAGCCTCTGTATGAGCTGGAGTCACGTAGTGCTGCATGTCACATGCTCTCAGGCTAGTGTAGGGAGAGGATGCTGCTGGTGCTGTAAGGGACAGATAATTGTTATTTCCCTATCCCCATTTCTTTGTAGGGCACTTGTCCTACTCTTACCCCCACTTTTCTTCTTTTTGCAGCCCTCTAGCACTTTCCAGGACTTTTTTACAGCCATTTTTGTGCCCAAAGGTTCGGGTCCCCATAGATTTCAATGGGGTTCGGGGTCTGGGGTCAAGTTCGGACCGAACCCAAACCCAAACTTTTCCACGAAAATGGGATGTATGACATCATTTGCATAGGCAAGGAAATCAGGAAGTAACTGAAGAAATGTAAAAAAACGTTTAAAACAAGTAAGTATAGTATACATTTCTATCTATTTACTAATGCTAGCAGCATACGGATAAAAAACAGTCAATGTTGATAAAGAGAATGAAGTTCCACTTTTTTATACTAAGTTTCACGTCGTAAAGAACGAAAGAAAGTCATATAGTGGAAATAGACATCCGTGACAATCTTATTTCTGGATTACAAAACCGATAAGTTTATACTACTTATCCAGTTGGTAAAGGTACCCTACATGAATTAAAAAGTACTGAAATACTCGTCGTGATCGTAATTGTTTGCGTGTAATTCTCATGTAAGGGTCCCGATATTTTTTCACCTTGAAGTAAGAGAAATAGTTGTAACTGACAAAAAATAGGCATACGACGATCGTAATCATTTATCTATCTTTACATATGATATGAATGAACAAAATTT
>BLSH010321501.1:839084-850898 GCA_018402905.1 Glandirana rugosa | reverse complement strand
CTTTTTCCTAACAAACCTCCCTTACAGGTTGCATTGGTGCAATCTCTTTCTGACTGTAGAGGCATGCACTTTGACCCCAACTGTTGCAAGAGTTACCTGAACCCCCTCACAGTAAAATTTTAGGAATTTGGAATGTACGGCACTTATATATTATTTTGCTTACAGTAGAATGATTAATATGAAATCATTTGATAATCTTTTTAAATTCTTTGCCAGACACACAAGCATCCCCAATTTTCTTTTTGTGGGCTCTATTGATCCTGGCATGATGACACTACACACATCAGTAGGAAAGAGAACACCAGACACTAGATATGTGAGAATTAAAGTTTTACTAAACCCACAACAGTAAAAATAAGTCTGTATATGCAGTAAAGCATGCTTGATATACTCACTGTGGAGCCTAAGGGGTTAATCCTCTGCATTGTGTAAAAAGACTGTATGATCCTGTCTTCTCTAAATTCTCCCCTTCTTTCACTGTCCCCAATCCATCTCCTGATAAGACAGAGCCTTTGGAGTCACTCTGCACAGGCTCAGTTTGGTGTGTATTGCTAGAAAATTTTCTTTTCTTGGGAGGGTTCACAGGTTGGACTGGATTGACTTGTGTCTTTTTCCTACCTTACCAACTATGTAACTATGTAATCAACACAGGGCCAATCAGCACTGTCCAGACAGAGGATCATGGACCCTGAAGCCTTATAGGACAGTCAGGGCAGAATGAAAATGCCTCCTACAAGCTTTAACCAGACACTGATAGAAGCCACAAGACTGCTATTGACTGTTGATGAGAAAAGGTATTTAGCAGTTAATTCACTAAAATATTTGCATTTCCATGTTCTGTGTACTGTCGGGGATTAGATATAGTGAATGCAGGGTCCTGGGTTTAGTAACACCTAAAGGAAGACAAGTGCCACCTGCATAATGATGCTCTAACGAGGTTCTAATTTTTAACACCTAATCTGAAACACTATAATGCTATGGATTTGAAGTGGTGGTAAATTGTGGGGTGTACTTACTTTTTCCATTTTACAACTCTGCATTTTCACTCATTTAGATCATGGAAATTAATACATCATGTAATTTTTATATGTCATTTGTTTAAAGCGGAGTTCCACCCACATTTTTCACTCCTCACCGTGTAGCACTGATGTGCATCCTTAACATGAATTGGCATTTTTTTTTTTTTCTGTTCACTTACCCCTGATCTATGCCTATATCTTATTTCACTTCCTCTTTTAGGGGCCGTGGTGCCGTACGTCATTTTCGCCTTTGCATTGGCTCGTGGGAGATCTTGGTTAGCTTGACATGGCACTGCTCCCATAACATTTAACATTGACATCTATGGGAAGTCTTGGTCAGCTTGACATGGCACTGCTCCAGTAACATTCAACATTGACATCTATGGGAAGTCTTGGTCAGCTTGACATGGCACTGCTCCAGTAACATTCAACATTGACATCTATGGGAAGTCTTGGTCAGCTTGACATGGCACTGCTCCAGTGTTAATTCAAGCTGACCAAGATTTTCCATAGAAGCCAATGTTAAATGTTACTGGATCCGTGCCATGTCAAGCTGACCAAGATTGCACCGCACTGCACAGGAGAGGAATCGGCAGGTGCATACTGGGTAGCCAGCAGGCACAGAATCCAGGAAGAAGGACACTGCAGCTTCAGGTGCCCACACTGGAGATGGCCGCTCTGTGCAGGAACTTCACAAGGTAAGAAAACAATGCAAATTGGGCATGGTTTACAGCATACCTTTGTACATTTGTACATTGCATGAGGCATGAGTATTCTAGGGGTATTTTATCTTAAAAGTCATATTTCGGCCGGAACTCCGCTTTAGGTAGATCAGTTTTTTCTTTTGAGGCAAGATCTAACATTTGCCTGTTCAATATGTTGAAAAAGTGAACAATTTCCAGTAGATGTATGTACTTTTTCACATGACTGTATATCTAAATGAATCCTTAGAGTTTCTATACACTGGATGCACTGTACGTCAAAACACAGATTGCTTTTCTGTTTCAAAGGATCGCTTTTAGTTGAATAGGAACATGTGGGTCAACATACTAAGAATGCTGCATGCATTGTAAAACGTTGGAGAGAACAGGCTCTAATGAGACAAAATAAAGAAGGTAATTCACACCCTGACATCCTCACTACCCACTCTATTAGTTTTCTTAATATAAATGGCAGACAGGTATTAGTGCCAAATATATTTATACTTTATTTCAAGCCACTGTTAATAGAAGCTAATACTGAATTCCCATTAGTGTAATTATTTTTTCTGAAAATGTTCAATAAGCTGAAAATGAATGTTAAAACTGTGAAATGGATGGATGTAATGCCTATGCATGGTGTGAGCCTTTCTGTTAAGACTGTGACGTAAACTAGAGGGGTTTTTTGCCCACTGTTTTGGCTTAGCTGTAAATTGAAAATAGAAGTTAGCAGTACATTGAAATAAATAGTTTTCAGGCTTTCATTTAAATTTGCACTCAACCACTTGCCGACCGCGTTGCATACATTTACTGCTGCTAAGTGGCTCCGCTGCACAAATCGTCGTATATAAACAGCAATTTGCACAGCCACAGTTGGGAACGGGTGTGTGCCGCCAGCTGGCACGCTCTTGTGCCCACCACACGCTGCGTGAGTGTGGCCACCGATGTCCGCCGGTGACCCACGATCGCCTAATACAGAGAAAGAACGGGGTACCGCCAATGTAAACACGGGGGTTCCCCGTTCTGTCAGGGGATATGACAGTGATCTACTGATCCCTGTAATCGGGATCAGTTAGATCTGTCATGTCCCTGCCAGCCCAGCCCCCACACAGTTGGAACACGGTAAGGGAACACATTTAACCCCTTGATCGCACCCTACAGCTTAACCCCTTCCCTGCCAATGACATTTACATAGTAATCAGTGGCTATTTCTAGCTCTGATTGCTTTATAGATGTCAATGCTCTAAAAAAAGTGTCAAAAGTGTTTGATCTGTCCCCTGCAATATCGCAGTCCTGATAAAAGTCACAGATCGCCATTACCAGTAAAAAAAAATGAAATAAAAACGCCATAAACCAATTCTCATAGAAATTTAGACGTGATAACTTTTGCACAAACCAATCAATAAGCGTTTTTTGCGATTTTATTTACCAAAAATATGTAGAAGATAACATTTTGGCCTAAACTGATGAATACATTTTGTTTTTTTATATATTTTTTTGGATATGTATTATAGCAAAAAGTTAAAAATAGTTTTGTTTTTTTTTCAAAATTGCTCGCTCTTTGTTTGTTTATAGCGCAAAAAAATAAAAACACAGAGGTGATCAAATACCACCAAAAGAAAGCTCTATTTGTGGGAAAAAAGAACGTCAATTTTGTTTGGGTACAACGTCGCACGACCACACAATTGTCAGTTAAAGCGTTGCAGTGCTGAATCGCAAAAAGGGCTCTGGTCAGGAAGGGGGTAAATCCTTCCAGGGCTGAAGTGGTTAAAGACAACTTGTATCACAAGAAAAATATAGGTTTTCAATGCCAACCTTTCTCTGTAAATGCTAGTTCAATTGAATGCTTTTTTGAGTCATAGACAAGAGCAAGCATGCAGCAAAAAAAGTTTGTATACTTTGTTTTGGGTCAACAACTGACAACATATTGAAGTAATTGGATCAGTGTGACAGCCAGATGACTATCATTTTGCCAGAAGCAGGGGTCAGTCTCTGTCTATGTATTTCTCTAAACATAGTACTCATATGTATTGTACTCTGCTGTGACGCCCCTGTTGAAGGAATTTTTGGATGAACTTTAATTATTTGTGAACCTGCTGCTTGCTGAGTTGTTCACTCTTTTATGAATTGCACATGAATATAAATTGATTACGTTTATTTATTTATTACTTGCACATTTTGCTAAAAGACTTTGGCACTTTATATAGAAGTATAAATGTACTCATTTAGGAGTCACTAATTGCATATTTTGCACAAATACTTTGGCATTATTAATTATTTAGCACTTGTTTACAGCGCTGCACAATAGTTCATCATTTAGGCCTCATACACGCGGACGTTTTTTGACGCCGGCGTTTTCTGGCGTTTTTTGCAGCTCTCCATGTTAGTCAATGGCCCCATAAAAACGTCGGCGTTTTTGAGCTGTAGATGACGTCGGCGTTAGTGAGCTGAAACTAGAACCCACAGCCATTGCGTTCTGAGGCTGTAACGTTTTGGCATTTTTTGACGCCGACGCCACAATATGCCAACAAACGCCACCTATTAATATACCGGCGTTTTCCGGCGTTTTTTGACGTTGACGTTTTTAGGTTGAAAAATAGCAGCGGGATGATTTTTTTAAAAAAACGCCTATTGACGCCGACGCTCACTAACGCTCAAAAACGTCGATTCACAACGCCGAAAAACGCTGACTTTTTTTCCTTGACGTCGGGCCCGACGTTTTGTTTATTTTTTTAGAAACGTCCATGTGTATGAGGCCTTATAGTACTCATTTGAGTCACTGATTTTTCTTTGCCTCCATGTCATTCATTGGGTTGCTCTGTTGAGAAGACTGTCCACATTACTTTTGCATTCTATAGTTTTGTATTGGCTGTTAGCAGTTCTGTGGTCTGCCTCTTTGTTTCCAAATTGTGCGGTCTAGAAAATGTTTGCAGAACATTATTACAAAAAAACCCAATAACTTCTATTTGCTTCACAAAGTCCTTTCTGCGCATCAGTAATAGTATAATAATAATAGTATTATTATATAGTATTATAATAATATTATATTAGTAATATAATAATAGTATTACAGATAACACATCCTCTTTCAGCTCACTGCACATGAATCATTATGGGACATTTCAATATTACTAAATAACATTTAAAAAACATTTACCTCTTTCTGCAATGCATAAAAACTGCTATTTCTATGATGTAAAGCCTAGCCAGCTTTGATAATTTGGCTTCTGTCTACTAAAAGCATAGTAGACATTTCACACCATTAGTGGTTGCAAAAGGAGAGAGAGCTTGTATCTGGCTCTAATGGTGGGATACTTCTGCTAAAGTTCTAAGATTTGAACCCACTCCATTTTGAGTTTTCCCACTGACCCTGGGGCATTCCACCAATTCACCATAATCTGAAATGTAAAATCAAAAACGGATAGTGAGACATGTTTACTACCAACAGAAGACTTTGAAATTCAAACGTGGGATTGTTAACAAAATAAGCTGTTAGGTAGTTTACTTTTCCAACATATACCCACTGATCGTGGGTGCAATGCTTTGCAGGCTCCTTTAAAAAAATAATAAATGTACATTTTTTTTTCCTGCACAAACATGTGCATTTACTATATTTTTTCCAAAGGAGAACCTAGCCTTTAACATTTTTATTTGTCTAAAGTGAAAGAAAATCCCAAATCTTTCAATGTGGACACTAGTTCTGGTGATCCTAGTGACAACCAGGGATTCTTTCACTTTGGATGGATTTCCTCTCACAAAAATCTGTTCGTTCGGTTCTTGTGGGAACATAAAACACCAAGGTTACAAAAATACAAGGGAGGAGTTCATTTTCCTCACCCTATAATTGTTTCACACCCTATCTAAAAGTTGGATGAGCCTAGAAAAAGAAGTGTCACCACTCCCCCAACCCGGCTTTCATGGGTGCACATTCAAATCCCAACTGACAACAAAAACCTTCCTTTAATAGGTACCACACCGAAGACCCTCACTATACCAAATTGCCTCTCATTCCACTCCTCGGGCATCTCCGCACTGCTCAAAGTGATTGGCAATCCAGCATTCCTTCCTGGAGTGACTGATTGGCGGTTCAAACCTTTTCTGCACAAAACATTTTAAAATTGCAACACTCAAATATTGGCCTAAAGCCTATACTGTATCTGAAATTCAATGTATGATTGATTCCCCTCTCTTACATTGGCATGCAAGACAAACTATACACTTTCTATTGTCTCTGAAACCCTTACAGACAACCCTCCCACAGCTTACATAATTTGAAATGATTTGCCATTACCTGGCCTCTTAACAGCACACACTATTGCTAGCCTACATTATTTCAACAACCCCCCCCCATAGACTTTTGCCCCCATTCCAGTGCAAATGGGAACGATATCTGAAACCGTTCACAGCTGAACTACAGTATTTCCTTCACTTTGCACATAAATGTCCTATCTCAAGTAGAATCCAAGAATCAGGTTATAAATTATTAATCAGATGGAACAGAGTCTCCGAGACGCTCCATAAGATATTCCCTGCAGTCCCACCATTGTGCTGGAGATGTGGCTGAGATGAAGGTACCCTTCTTTATATTTTCTGGTCCTTTCCAAGCCTGCAGCCCTTTTGGATAGATGTGTGTACCTTGTAAAATAATGTTTGACCTCACTGAGATCAGATTAAAAGATAACCCTGCAGCTCTCCTCCTACATCTCAACCCACTCTAAACTTTACTTACTTATTCATTTAATGCAGTAAGGGCCTGTATACTGGTCAGATGGAAGAACAGGTCAGTGGATATTAATGATTGACGAGACCATGAGGATTAAGAATCTCACTTTCTCCCTTAGACATCACAAGGATAAAGATGTTTTACTGGCAACAATTGAAAATCTCTTCAAAATGCAAGGAAGCTATAGCAAACCTTATCTCTAACAGGACAAATACTTTATCCTGATCCACCTGCCCAACTTTCTTTCTATGAGTCTCTCTTTCTCTCTACTGCCAAACTTTTCCTAGCTCCCCACTTCACCCACCCCCCCCCCCCCATTCTTTTTCAAAATGGAGTCCACTACTGTTCCCCAATACACATAGAGCGATATAACCTTTTTGCATATATTTGTGAATAACCCCGCATAGGATTTAAAAGACTGTTTACACTGTAGCCCATTGTCCTGGGCTATAGGCTGCTCATGCATTTCCCAGCTTTTGCACTTGTTTTGTACTTGAACAGTGTTGAGTTATGGTTTTTGTACAATACTTGGCTTTGATGTGTACTATGAATAAAATATAAAAAAAGATAGTATGTGAATATTTTGATCAGGAGAATGAATCTAGTACCAATTTTTGGCAGTGGGAATATTTTTTTCATTTGAGGTCTTCCAGGAATATACATAACCCTGTTAATTGTGCTCATTGAGGGAAACTTCAAAAAGTTTTTAAACATTTGTGAACACTCCCTGCTGATACCATTATCGGGGGAAGGGACATTATTTTTGCTGCTGAAAACATAAAGTACAATTTCAAATTATCATCCTTATCTTCAACCTAAAATTGTGGCCTTGTGTATACTTCAGGGATGTTAGATTAAACAGCTGGTAGCCATCATTACAGTCGCCATTGATTAATTTGGAGATAGTGGTCATACCTTCTCTTAAAGAGGTTGTAAAGCCTCTAGAAAAATAAATAAATAAATAAAAACCCTGCAAGAGAAAGACATAATTAGCTGGTATGCATAGCATACTAGCTCATTATGAAATACTTACCTCAGAATGAAGCCCTGCATTGGAGTTGGCACTCCGAGTACAGGGCCGACATCTTCCACTCAAAGTAACTTCTGGATTGGTGGCTCTGGTGCTGCCTTTGGCCAGAGCCACGACGATGTCACTCCCGCGCATGCACACAGGAGCCATCAGTAATGGCACGGCCCCATAGAAACGGCACCAAACGGCCTGTTTCTCCAGTGTGCATGTGCCGATGATGTCGGCACATGCAAATACAGGGAATATCTCCTAAACTATGCAAGTTTAGGAGATATTCCCGGGACCTACAGGTAAGCCTTATTATAGGCTTTCATGTAGTTTAAAGTGGTTGTCAAGAGTTGACAACCACTTTAAGCACCTTCTGTTTAAATTGAACACATGTCATTTTCATAGCAATTCCTCATGGCTAAGGTCCTGCAGCCCCCCTATTAATTTTGTTAAACTGAACTCTCTAATGCAAGGACATTCTTTCTTTTGATTGGTGACCATACTGCATACTCAAGATGAGGCTGAACCTTTACTTGTAAAGCTGTAAAAGTATTTATTAAACTCTCAAATAAATACCCCTTTTAAAGTGGTTGTGAACCCTTTACTGTATACCCAGTGAAGCGAATAGCCTCAGATGATACAAAAAGATGAAACAAATCTCTTACATTTTTTTACCTGTTTTTCTACAGTCTTCTCTTTTCTATATCCCTTCAAAATGCTGAATGTAGATAAAATCCTTCTGCATCTGTCAGCGGAGCTGCCATTAGAGCTCTTGTACAGTGTATCAGAGCTGATTGGAGGAAACAGGAAAAATGCAGAGCTCTGTTGTGAATAGACCAGCCATGTGCTGAGCTCTCCTCCCCATCACCATTTTATTTCTGGTCCGGACAACTTGTCAGAAGTGACACATGCTGATAAAAGAGGAAAGAAGCACCAGAGAGAAATGACACTTAGAGCTTTGGAGAGAGACACATAAACACTACATATATATGTGCCTTGCTCAGATTTCATGACAGAGGTTTACAACCACTTTAATGTACTAAATTATTCTGCCTGCTTTACTAGCTGTAGCATAGCATTACATGTTATTGCTTAGTCTGTGGTCAACCAGGATCCCTAAGTCTTATTCCCTCACTGCTTTGCCCAAAACTGTAACTTTGCTTTTTTTTAATACTGAACCCCATCTGCCAAGCTATCGGCCATTCCCCTATTTTATCAGAATCTTCCTACAAAGTTGTTACACCTGGTGCCAAAATTAGTTCCTTGTATGGTATGGTATTATTAGTAAATATTAACTACTAAATTACTAATACTAGAGCACTCAGAATCTGGTGCAGCTGTGCATGGTAGCCGATCAACTTCTAATGTCCGCTTGTTGAATTAAGCTCTGACAATAAAACCTGGAAGCAGATTGGTTTCTATGTGGATCTGCACTAGATTTTGCATGCTTGAGTTTTAGTAAATCAACTCCTTAATGTCATTCTCAATGTCTTTTAGAAACAAGCTGAACAGCATTGGCCCCAAGACAGAATCCTTGGCAGTGCCCGAGGGCCCTTGGCCAGTAGGGTGCCCCATGAGAGGCTCCTGGTACTTCAGTCCCAAGAAATCTGTGCGGATCCTGGAGCCCAGTGCCAGACCAAGTTCCAGCACTGAGCTCCGGTACCTGGCCTGACAGGGGCAAGCTAGCGTGGGCACTCAGGACACCTTTCCCACATCTGTAGGGGTGAACGTATGTAATGTGGGCACAGTGCAATAAGTAGGTGGTGTTTTGTTTGGCTTGAGTGTGGACAGGGCCCCATGATCTTCTATTGCCCGGGGGCCCCATGGGCTGTCAGTCCGCCCCTGATCCTTGGACACATCACTCACCACCCTAGGCTATTCAGGTACTGAAACATTTACCACTACTCTCTGTACCCTTTCCTGAAACCAGATTTCTATCCATGTACATACATCTTCCTCCACTACAATAGATCTTTGTAATTTAAAGCGCATCTATGGTCAAAATGTAAAATCATATATTAATTTCCACATTGTATTTCAAATATTTCTAGCCTTTAATTCTGAATGGTTTTAAAGATTGCAAACTTATTTTATGAAGATCCCAAATCATTTATTTCCTTGAATTCTGTGATATGTCTTCATTACGTCCTGTGAATAGGCACTACTGTGGCACAAAATTCACAGAGCCTGCCTTCTGATCTACAGGAGTGCTGAGAGGAGGAGTTTCAGGAGGCGGAGTCAGTACAGGAATCTCTGCTTGCAGGCAGCAAGGTACTATGGGATATGTAGTTCTTAGAAACTGAAAGTAAACAGCAGAAGAGAAACTGCAAAGCATGCAGGGAATCCAGGAAGTTGTGGAAAGAGATAGTTAGTCAGTAGACAGGCAGCACTCACAACATGAAAGGAGATTATTCAGGTAATCTTACATTGGATTGTCCATAATACCTACTGTTTGTATTGCTTTTACAATACTGATGTTATAAAATGAAATTGAATGCTGTCACCACAGAACTCCTTTAAGCACTTACGGGGGACAGCATCAAGTGCGTTTGCAAAATCCAGGTAAGTTACATCTATTGCCCTACCTCTGAGTTACTACTCATTGGACCAGCAATAGTGGAAGGTTGGCTATAATTGCCATGGCTTTAAAGAAATACAAGTTTTCTATCTGTGTAATGAAGCAACTTGAGGAGTGCCTTCCTTGCTTGGGTTCCTAAGCCTAGGTACCAGTGTTTCTGCATAATTGTGCATTTCTCAGTAGGTTTGCTTCTTGCATTTTTTTTTTGTAGGAGTCTGGTTGGTAAAAAGCACCAGCAGCACAGTGACTAAGTTGTTAGCACTTCCATCTAGCAGCACTAGGGTTGTTGGTTCAAATTCCAACCACAGCACTACCTGCCTGAAGTTTACATGGTAGGTTAATTGGATCCTGTCTAAAATGGCCCTAGTATGTGTATGTATGAATGTGAGTCAGGGATCTTAGATTGTAAGCTTCTTGAGGGCAGGGACTGATGTGAATGTACGATATATACTGTATGTAAAGCACTGCATAAATTGACAGTGTTATATAAGTACAGTAAAACATTGGATTGTGAGCATAATTTGCTCCAGAAACATGCTTGTAATCCAAAGCGCTTGTATATCAAAGTACATTTCCCCATAAGAGATAACCTAAACTCAGATGATTCTTTCCATAACCATTTATTCATATAAAAATGATTACAACAATACAAAATACTGTACAGTACTGTGAAAAACAATGATGTGAGTTGCTAAATGGTTTACTGTACCTTCATTCTATGTAACCATATTGCTACACTTAGAGGCACAAAAACACAGGTTATTGTAGCGCTCCATCTGGTGCTGTTTCTGTTAAAAAGTCCTAATCAGGTGATACAAATAACAAAAAGAGCAGCACTATCTAAGTGTACTGTAGTATAATCACAGTTTTCATGTAAAAAAGTGGAATGACACTCACAATGTTAAAAACAATATCCAGCGTTAAGGAGTCTGGTGCTCATTCGCGTAAAGCCGCTGGTGTATATGTGAGAGGTCTGGGGATGCTGGTGGCTCTCAGTGCTTCCTGAAGAACTCAGAGACACTCTGAGACACTGGGGAACGGTTGACGTCACTTCCGGGTGCTCCGAACGTGTGCTACGCTCGCTCCACTTGGCTGGGAGTTATCCAGGATGCGCTGGGAGCCACCAGTGCCCCCAGACCCCTGGCCACGTATACACCAGCGGCTTTACAAGGATGAGCACCACAATCCTTAACACTGGATATTGTTTCTAACATTGTGAGTGTCATTGCACTTTTTACATTAAAACTGTGATCATACTACACTCAGATGTCGCTGCTCGGCATTACTTGTATTGCATGACCTCGTTCGTATATCAAATTAAAATGTAAATGCTCATCTTGCAATACCCAAGTTACTCGCAATCCAAGGTTTAACTGTACCTGTAATTAATAAACGCAAACCCCCCCCTTCAAACCGGGGGAGGAGGAAGGAGGTGGCGACCCGGTTTATCTTTCGCGTCACACGAAGCACGTATACGTCATCCCTTGGTCGACACATCGGTTTTCCGAAGTGACGGTCAAGGGGGGTGGTCCTTACCGCCGCCGTCGTGGGTTGTCGGCTATGCTTTTAGCCGACCCCACGACTGTAGCACCTTGGGACCTGTCCATTCACAGGATTATAATTTTCAGTCGTCGATGTCATAAACATTGACGACTGAAAATAAAAAAACACCCCTCGGCATTGTGGAGATTTACCCTTTTGTACTTTTCGTGTACATGTACTTAAAAATCCCCCCCCCCCCCCCCAAACGCAAATAATTAATGTCCATGTCAATTTGG
>BLSH010321501.1:785478-818173 GCA_018402905.1 Glandirana rugosa | reverse complement strand
AGCAGCGTTTTACATACCGTATCCAGGAATAGCTTCCTATGTTTCCATGCGCTTGTTTTTACTATCGAAATGTGAGTAACCATTTGCTTTTAACTATATAATAAAAATCCATCTTGTACCATCTACACTATTGTACGCTCTTTGCTCTTTACATGAACGAGCTGGAATTCCCCCCTTTTTGTTGTGGATTGTGCTGACGGGAAGTTTCGTTTTTATCTGAGCATTGAAGTTAAAGTCCTGTGTGGGAGTATAACAAAACAAGGCGCTTTTTGACCCTCCGTAATAGGGGGTCAACAACATCTGGTAAGGAGTTTGGTGTGGTGGTGCCTTCGGTGGTGGGCTCTTCTACTGAGCATATAGGACCCCGTCCAAGATCTCCAAGATTCACCTTATATAGGACTTTTTCATGTGTGGACTTTTTCAGACAGTACAATTACAATACAATTCAGTACAGGAGGAATCAGAGGACCCTGCTCGTTAGAGCTTACAATCTAGGAGGGAGGGTTAAATGATACAAAAGGGCAGTAAACTGCGGGGGATGAGCTGATTAAGAAAAAAGGAGAGTAGTTATTAGGTGGTGGCAGGATAGGCTTCCCTGAAGAGAAACGTTTTCAGGAATCGCTTGAAGGTGGATAGATTTGGGAACATTCTGACCGATTGGGGTAGGGAGTTCCAGAGGATGGGAGAGGCTCGGGAGAAGTCTTGGAGGCGAGTATGAGAGGAGGTGATGAGGGAGCTGGAGAGCAGGAGGTCTTGGGAGGAGCGAAGAGGACGGTTAGGTTGGTATTTTGAGACAAGTTTGGTGATGTAGTTGGGAGCAGAGTTGTGGATGGCTTTGTAGCTGATTGTTAGTATTTAAAATTTAATTCGTTGGGCGAGTGGCAGCCAATGGAGGGATTGGCAGAGGGGGGTGGCAGACGTTGAGCGGTTTGTAAGGTGGATGAGTCTGGCAGCGGCATTCATGATGGACTGGAGAGGGGCTAGTCTATTTGAAGGTAGACCAGAGAGGAGGGAGTTGCAGTAGTCGAGTAGGAGTAGGAGTTGACAAGTAAATGACAAAAGTCACTGACATTGGTTGTATTAATCTTCCCAACACAGTAATCCATCTTTCTGCTGCACATTCTATAAAATAAATGAAAAGTCTAGTTGGAGAATGAAACGTAACCACTTGCCTACTGGGCATGTTCACCCCCTTCCTGCCCAGGCCAATTTTCAGCTTTCTGTGCTGTCACATTTTGAATGACAATTGCGCGGTCGTGCAACACTGTACCCAAATTACATTTTTGTCATTTTTCTTTAGACAAATAGAGCTTTTTTTGGTGGTATTTAATCGCTGGGTTTTTTATTTTATGCTAAACAAATGAAAAAAGACCGAACATTTAAAAAAAAAAAAAAAACTTTTTCTTTGTTTCTGTTATACAATTTTGCAGATAAGTAATTTTTCTTCTTCACTGCGCTGATGAGGCTGCACTGATAGGCACTGATATGCTGCATTGATGGGCACTGATGGACGTTGATTAGCACTGATGGGGCTACACTGATGATCAGTGCCCTAATTATCATTGTAAATGTCTGCTGTCACAAGAAAGCCAGTTATTGGCTTTCCTTTAGTCACACAGTGACAGCGCTGAGGAAAGAATAACCAGCATTTGTTTACATGGGGTCAGCTGTAATCGTACACAGCTGATCACATGGTAAAGAGCCAATGTTATTGGCTCTTTACCCTGATTGGTGATGGCCAGTGTCCGAGGGACACAGCTTACCACCGATCATCGTGCTGCCAATCAAAACAGCTGAAGATTGAATCCCAAAAGAAGACCAGCCGAAGATGTTAGCGGCTGACAGGAAATTCCTTCATACCACATTGCTGGAGTGGAAGTGATTATAGTTCCACTTTAAACAAACAGAACTCTTGTCACTGATGCCACTAGAGGTATAAAATTAATAAAGTAGATTGCCAGAAAAAAACTGAAACATTTAGCCGGCTGACTCTTTAGAACTAAACTTCTGGCAAACTGCTAAATAGGCAGATGAAATACATACAAAGAATCGATTTTACCAGCCAAAGGATGTGTAGTTCTGTCAATCCAGCTCTGAGATTTACACAGCCTTTTCTCTGATGCACTCCCATAACACTTACAGCCTTGGTTCTTCCCCGACCTGTTACTGGACAGTGAAAAGAAAAGCAGCACACTGATGAGCTCCTCTCACTCTATTCTTTCCTCCTATCACCACACTCCTTGCACTGCTGCACAACTGATTGATTCTATGTGCTGCTTCCACCTCCCACAGTCTAAGTTATGCTGTTCAGGGACTGTGAGAGGCAGATACTAAGTCAAATTCAGGTGCTGGTACTGCTTTTATTATGAAAGCACATTTATGAGGTATTTAGGATCTATGTCACTGGACTTTTGTCTTGTCCTAGCTCATTCAGAACTCATTGACAGGTGCAGTTGACCTCCTTGTGACTTGCAGTTGACCTGCATTGAACTGGTTTTGCATTCCCAATAGACTTGTATGGGAATGCAAATTCTGTTTAAAGTGAAATAAAGCCTGTTGACACAGGACCCAATGAATACAGAGCTGCAGTATTAGATGCATTTTATATCTGCCTGGATATCAGCGTTAGAAATTTGTCCTCTGATAACAAAATCACCAAGTTCAGTAAGAACAATTGTGGATGGTTTGGGGAGCAAGGGAATTGCATTGAAGGCAGGAGGGCTCACATCTACAATTATGATTAGAGATGTATGCATTCCAGGTATAATGTAATGCATAGGTAGCAGTGTAAATACAATAAGCTATTCCTACCTAAGAGGGCTCAGAACACGAAAGTGTTACTAAACGGAACCCTCTCAAACAAGTTACTTTTTAGAAATCTAAAGATTTTTTTCTTTTATTTATTCTTATAAATAGGAACATAAACAACGCACATTAAATCTAGTCTGATCAATTCCCTGTTACGTGTTTATATCCACTGCTCTCTTTTTTTTAGATTTCTTACGGTAAAAATTCAGTTTTGTTAAAAACAAAAACCCGTTGTAGATACTTTCGTTGATGTTGCATGTTTATATTAAGCTGCCGCAAGAGCATTTCACCTGATATATTTTCTTGACTTCGAATTTTGCCAAGAGAACATTTGGTCCCTGAGGTTCACAGGTTTTGTCAGCCAAGTGAGGGCTGACCATTCTTGGCTCATCAGACTGAGCAGATGAGGAGAGAAGCATTCTAGTAGTTAGCACTTCATACTCCTGTTTGGATAGTGATGCAATTATATAGACGGTGAGGAGACAAGGCAAGGTAGTATCATGTGTGCTGATGGGATCTATATGGTAGAGAAAAAGGAGATTATAATGTATAAACTAGAGAAAATATAAAGCAAAGTAATCATTAGTTGATGAAATTGAAGTAACAACTATGTGGCCTTTTACTCCTTAGAGCTGGAGCCAATTGTGTAAGTAAAATCCTTTTCATGGTTGTACTTCAGACTCCCGTTATCCTCTGTTGGTATATATCTCCTAATACATCCTCCAAAGTTGTACAGATAAACAATGATTCAGTAAGGATTAGTGGTTCTTTTTAGCCAAATGTGGTCATGTCTGGTAAAATCGTGTGTATTTGATATAATTTCCTGATATACTTTATAATTAGTAGCAGATTAATGTCAGTGTCAAACATGTCATAGTTACACCCTGTGAAATATTGTTCAATGTTTTTCCTAAAAATGGAACATAAATATAACAGTTCCAGAGTATAACGCTATCAGATTTATGACATTTTTAAAATGGACTTGGAGCAGTCCTTTCTTGTCAAATCCCCGAAATTGGTCTCTAAAATCCTTAGGATTGATTCACACTTAGCTGGTACATTGTGGCGTTTTTAATGCATGCATGTTAAATTAAACTTAAATTACATTACATTAAATTACATTATGTTAACCCAACTCACTGCACTCACTGCAGTAGACCAACAATTGGACCTGCAATATTTATGTAAATAATGCTGTGCAGTTCTTTGCTGTGTTCAAAAAAGCCTGACACAGATCGTCCCTGCTGTATCCTCTCAACTTTTGACTTGTTAGAATGTTGTAAAGAACACGCAGTAAGGTGCAAACGCCTAGAGCAGGGATATGCAATTATCGGACCTCCAGATGTTGCAGAACTACAAGTCCCATAAGGGAAAGCAAGACTCTGACAGCCACAAGCATGACACCCAGAGGCAGATGCATGATGGGACTTGTAGCTTTGCAACAGCTGGAGGTCCGCTAATTGGATATCCCTGGCCTAGAGCATTACCACCATAAAATAATTTTATTCAATAAGAATTTGTTGATATACTCACAAAGATA
Source organism: Glandirana rugosa (assembly GCA_018402905.1). Classification (NCBI taxonomy): domain Eukaryota; kingdom Metazoa; phylum Chordata; class Amphibia; order Anura; family Ranidae; genus Glandirana; species Glandirana rugosa. Next base: position 813,825 of record BLSH010321501.1, on the reverse strand, counting down.
GTAAGAGGCAAGAGCATCAATGGAAACTCTAGCTGCAAGGCAAATGTGTCTATCCAAACATAGCACAGTTGAAATGGCTAACATGTTTTGGGGTAAATGTCTACATTTCTACCAGATTTACCTAGCTCCAGAAGAAGCGCATGAATAAGCGCAAAACTAGTCGAGCACACCTTTGTACCACTCAAAAGCAGAATTGATACCTCTTGAGTTGGCTTGTGTTACCCCCTATTAATCATTATAGGATTGTACCTATTCAGGTTACCTTGTATGTTATTCTATTCTGTGGACAGCTGGTGGGTCCTTGAGAATCTCTTTTAGTCACATTCACAGATGTATATGTTTTTTTTATGATTGTCTATGTCTATTATATCTGTTATAAATAAAAGTTCTGAAAAACCTTTTTAAAGTATGCCTAGAAAGTCCATTCTTTTCAAACCCCCAATTCTCTGAACATGTTTTGGGGGTTGTACGCCCTTCTTTAGAGCTAGAACGAAGCAGAGATTCCACTCTGAGGAAGAGAGTACTTATTCTTATTGAATTTGTTTACGGCGGTAATGCACTAGGCATTTGCACTTTCCTGTGTGTTTTTTGCAGTTTAGAAAAGATTTCCTAATCTGAGGAAGGCTGCAATGAATGCAGCATTATGGTGATGCCATTGGATGTGCTGCTGCTTAAGCGCTAGAGTGTTTTTCGACTTCAATGTATTCATTATTTTTGGTATAAGCATTTGGTACAGATCAAACAGTGTGAATTTACGGGTACAGAGAAAGTAAACCAAATACATGGATCAACAATAAGGCAAACTGGTATCCAATAGCCACTGTGAAACAATCAGTAAAGATGTAACGTTGTTACTGGAGCATATCTCGGATCAATGAGAAGAGTAAATCAGTACACAAAGTGTCACGTCACGCGATTAGGATAAGAAGACCAAGATGGTCAGCCAAGATGGAGAAGAAAAGGAGGAGTAAAAGGAAGTAAGGGAATGTAGAAAGAAAAGGTAGAGGTAAAAAATTGGGGATTGTGGAGGGATGAAAGAGGACAGGAAAGAAAGGGCAAGGCCCGTATTATAGGATGAGAGAGGGACGTGAAAGAGAGGGAGGCTGGGAACACAAGAGTGTACATGTACTTTTGTTAGAATGTTGCATTCTGATTTCTAGAGAAGAGGAGACTGAGGAAATGTTTTCTTCTTCCTGCAGCAAACTGATGGCATACTCTCAGACTTAGCAAAGCCACTTAACAGAGGTGCATGGACTGTTTTCTTTTATTAACAATACAGTTTTTAAATTAAGTATATTTAGTTACTGTATACAGTATTGTGGTGTGCCAGAAATATACTCATAAAACATGTTAAGTTGTTGAAAGGTGCACTTTAACTTGGCATGCTTGGGTAATCTGAAACCACTGAAGCAGGCATATTAAAAGAAATTCAGCTAGAAATACAACTATGGTATATAAATATCAATTTCCAGAACATTTCACGCTTTGTTGTAATTGTTCCTGTGGAAGTATTGTGCTTTTCAGTCCTGGTTTTAGTAATATATTAGTTAATTGTTGTCTCCTGCCCTGGTGATTGGCACCCTGAGCATAACGGAAGAGAAAAATCAACTGAGCTGGATAAATCATCTTAGTAAATCATTGATGCTGCAATAATTTGGATTTATTTTTTTTTTTTCTGCTGAAAAGCTCAAGAATTATCATGGGAGAAGTGTGTGCAGAAGCGCACTCCTTAAATAATGTTGCCAGTTCAAAGGTACTTTCAGACATCAGAAATCGGCCAGGATGTGGCTGGTCTCACCATTAAAGGAGGAAACACCTATGCATTTTCCTTGCTTTGGGAGAGGGAAAGGGGGACAATAAAAAGTCAGGGAAATGAATGATCATTTCACCCACAGAGAGTGCTTAGCTAGGCTTTATTCAAAGATTTCTTGAAGGACCTAAGTGTCCATACGCCCATAGATTTATTCCGATTGGCATGCTATTCCACATGAATAGACGATTCTCTAGTTGCCACCAGCTGTCAGAATACCCAAATGGTGTCTGCATCTGATTGGATGCTGTTGCTGTTCAGCCAATCATTTTCTGCCCATCTTCCCCGATTTTTCATTTGAAGGGTGTTGAGTGGAGTGACAGAACCACCCAGTGAATGAATTTCCTAATGAACCATCCAAATTCCTCTCAGCGTATGGCTATCTTTACACACATACAAATTCTTCTTGATATAACTATAAACAGTTGTGTTAGGTGAATGTTCTCTTAAGGCTATAGGTACTGCAGGACAATCATTCTTACTGGGACTTTTTAATATCCTCTCTATGACAAATGTTCGCTGTGCATGTTATAAATTCACTTTGCAGGTTTTTTAACAAAAGGAGAGCAAGACCTAATGTGACATGTTCACATGAAATCTTAAAAATGATGTTCCCTTGCAGTATTGTGCCTAATTAAACAAGATTTATATCACTTAGACTCTTTTTTCCTAGGTTTCCTAAGTAGGTCTGTGTAATTTAACTTTTCGCATCAATTCTGTGTCCCCTGCCTGTGTAACCAGTTACTGTAAATGTTACTTAGTTCCTTCATATTATATGTGCTCCCTTGCATTGTGACAAAGCTCTTTTTTTCTTTTTAACACCAAGCTGTTCACTCAGACCGATGTTAGCCTATACGAAGGCAAATGATTCATGAGAGCACCTCAAAAGAAAACTGGTAGTCTGAGCTCCACACTCTTATGTACATTGTGTTTTCAGCTGCTTGGGTGCATACTTTGGGGATTTGTGTTTTCTATAAGTTGATAATGAAAAATAACCCAAAAAACATAGTTAAAATAATAGATAAAAATAATATAATGACTGTCAGTTAAATGTATATTTCCCTTTTACCCATTCTACTGTAAGTACTATATGTAATACCATATAAATAAGACAAAATGAACAAGTCCTGTTGACTTTCTGGCTAGAACTGAATGTCCTAGAGAATGTATGAATATTGCATGTTTGTTGTTACTGGTTTCTCAAGAAGATCTCTGAAGTAGACATGACTAGTGTATAAAAGATTCCTTGACATCCACACTGACTGACCACCACTCCACCCTTTACTATCAGCTAAGTAACCACACATAGCTTAACATATTAACCTTCAGTACATTATTAATGGGGTCCCAAGGTTTTTTACTTCAAGTACCTGCGTAAGCGAAATTAGGCCTCCAGCCCACAGAAACACTGATAAACCAATATTCCCAGGTATCAACTAACCAGATTTCCCAAGATGGGTCCCTACAAATGTATCTTTTTGTCCATCATAAAACACATCCAAGGACCTTGTACCCCGCCAGCTGCTATGACACACAAAGAAACATGAATTGCCCGTAGGACTTTAGATGAGGCGCAAAACACTCAGTAATAAAACGAATGTAAAGATTTATTGGTAAATACCATTTCCAATAGATCAACAGTGACATAATTGCCATATATTTAAGCAGATTGGTCAATACTGTATATACATATTATTCCGTAGCCAGGTACAATGTTTCAAAGATCAATCCATAATAGGTGTGAACTTGCATCTATGTAATCCAACGCGTTTTGTGACATAAAGTCTCTTCCTCAGGGGTTGATGCACACACAATTGTAAATCTGCAAGGCATCACATACTCATGACCTAATGGTAGTCGCCTGGAAATGTCTGACACGGGAACTATGGGTATGGGATTTGAAGAGCCCAGCAGTGCAAACAGGACAAGATGGAATGGCGGGCATGGAGAGCAGTCCAACAAGTCCTCCACCGTGATGGCATGGTAAGACAGTGAGTGAGGAGCAATGTGACCGACCACCATGGAGAGCCTGCAGGAGAGCTGCTATGACACAGATGCACAAATCCAATACTATTCCCAAAATACCAAAACAATTACCACAAACCTGAAGGAAGGTAGGGCAGGAAGTTGTCCTGACTCAAATTCTCCTCTGACTAAAGGCTTTCTAAGACCTTCCTATGCGCCCAACCCCTGAAGTTCCCCCTGCTACTATAAAATCCACCAATTCTGTGAGTATCCATTTAACCACTTCTGCCCTGGAAGATTTGCCCCCTTAATGATCAAGCCATTTTTTGTGATACGGCACTGTGTCCCTTTAACTGACAATTGCACGGTCATTTGTACCCAAACAAAATTGACGTCCTTTTTTTCCATCAAATAGAGCTTTCTTTTGGTGGTATTTGATCACCTCTACATCACCGCTATAAACAAAAAAAGAGTGACAATTTTGAAATAAAACAATATTTTTAACTTTTAAAAGTTGCCGCATTTACAAACCATGAGAATTCGTTTATGGCGTTTTTTTCTTTTTTTTAATACTAGTAATGGCGGCAATCTGCAATTTTTATTGAGACTGCGATATTACAGTGGACTGATCGGACATTTTTGACACTCTTTTGGGACCATGCAGGGAGCAATCAAGGGGTTAAGTGTGTTCCCTATGTGTGTTCTAACTGTGTAGGGGCTGGGCTGGCAGGGGCATGACAGATGTAACTGATCCCGATGACAGAGATCAGTAGATCTCTGTCATGCCACCTGGCAGAACAGGGAACCTGTGTGTTTACATTGGTGGTTCCCTGTTCTTCCTGTGTAGTAGGTGATCGCTGGTTGCTGGCAGACATCGAGTCCGCTCGACACGTGGCCACACTATGGGAGCGTGCGGTGGGCACAAGAGCGTGCTGCTGGTGGCGCGTGCTCACCCCCTAGCCGCATCTGCGCGAAACGCAGTTTATAAATGCCGATGCTGCCACTCTGCACCAGTAAATACGATCTGGTCTTTAACCGGTTAATACTACTTACTTTTGATCCATCAAATCCCCTCCTATGTCAAACCCCTTTGTCAGCCTGTGTCTAGGTGTTTTCCTTTCTCTTACTCCGGGCCTAACTTTTCAGAATTTAAAGTGGTGGCTTGGCATTCTTGTAACAAAATGAGAAGTCAAGACATCCTGCATTTTTGCGACTTTAGTAGATTACTCAGGGCACAGTGATACTGCCCTAACAATCTAGGTCAGATTGTCTCATATAGTCAGTCACACAAACATCAGTTCTCCGTGTAGTCCTATGTGTATTTATGGGTCATGCAATATATTTAAATAGAAGCTACATATTAGAGTGAATAGATATTTTTGTGAAATGTTACAAAACTCCTTCTGTATACTGTGTCACACCTCCCAAATTTTAAACTTGACAATGAGGGACAATTTTTGAGAGGAAGGTAGGTAGCGTGACGAAAAGTGGGTGTGATTAGCAAAAAGTGAATGTACCCATAAGGGGTGGTTTAAAGATAATGGTTAAATCCTTATGTTACCTCTAAAGTTACAAACGTAAGCATGCAAACTGGCTGCAACAGTCAAATGTTTCCCCTGTGCTAATAGGACATATCCAAGCTGCTGCAAGCAGGTACAGGAAGTGTAGGGAAAGTGAGGGGGGAGAGACTTGAAGGAGGGGAAGGGGGCACTGAGAAGAGAGAGGATGGACTACAGTGTGGTCTCTAAATGGGGATAGTTTATTCTAAATTCATTTTTGGGGTCTAAAATGGTAATATATATTTTTTTGCTAATTTAAGAATTAACTTTGTGGTAATTGTTTTTCCATGGTATTACTTATATTTATTCGAGTAGTGTATGGTCAGCGTAAGACTAGTCGGGGAGGCTAAGGGCAGGGAAAGCGTCAATAGATGTGTACCTGTACCACAGATACATTTGCACATAAAGTTAAAATGAAATCAAGAAAATGTAATAATGTTTAGTGTATAATTATAACAAATTCAAAAAACATTGATTTCACAAGCAGTAATTCATTAAAATGTATTCTCCCTCTGCAAAAAAACTATTCCTACAAAACATGATATTGGAAATGATCCCGCACAAAAAAGTATTTAAAAAATAACCTGTCTGCTAAACATATAATTGATACCACAGAGAAAATTAGTTAATTTATAAACTAGAAAAATTAATCAAAATAAACACTATCCCCCAGAGGGCACATTTCGCCATGTATTCTGGAGTCGTCCGGTTCTGAAACCCTTCTGGTTTAGGGCTCATGACCACGTATTTAAACTCACTGCTGTTCAACTGGGAGACGATCCCGGTAGCCTATCTGCTTCATTTAACTTCCATGTTATCTAAATGTTATAAAAGGTCACTTACAGTTCATTTACTTAATGCTGCCAAGGCCTGCATCCCACTTTTCTGGAAGCAACCTATTGCTCCTCCGCTAAGTGTTTGGTTACACAAAATTGAGAAGATTTACAGAATGGAAGATATCCTTGCCTCTGCAAATCACAGAGAGATGTTTCCCAAAACATGGTTCTACTGGACCGACTATACCCTTTTCTCTAGTTATATGGCAGACCTCACCACCTGAACCTGGCTGATTAATAGCTTCCGCTCTTGGAGCCTTGACATGCACGTTCTGGGGGTTACCTACCATGTCCTAAAGGAGCTTTCGCCCCTGAGGGCCTCTGTATGATACCACTGGGTTTGGGCCTCTGATTGCACACCTGACCCCTCCACCCCCCCCCTATTGTTTTTATTTCTTCTTCTTTCTGAACCGTGGAAGGCGAATCCTGTTGGTGGATGAGGCGACCCTGCTTTTTCTGTGGTAGGGAATCCTCTTGCAGTAAGTGGATCTATTCTGGTCCATTTCCCTGAACCTTTCATCTAGGTTCCAGTATAACCACATTTTTTTTGTTTTGCTTTTTCTTTCAATACCATTTGGACATTGGGTTTCCCCTGCAGACAGGCGGATTTGCCCTGTTTTTATTCCTATACTGTTTTGTATTTTGCCAAAAACTTTATCTTTAAACTTTAGTCTCTTCCTTCAAGTCTCTTCTTCCTCCTGTACCGGCAAACAAGTTTGCACAATACATAAGTGAGCTGTGATTTCTACTTAGTAGAGCAACACCGATTGACCATTTTTCCCAGTGCAGGTTCCTTGAAATAAATTGTGTAAAACACCTTCATGAGAAGCAAGAAAATAAACCTGCAAACATCACAGCACAATACATGATGTCCTGTGCGTTTTACTGCAATTCACCTCAAAACATTAAAAAGGTTTGGTATGAATGGATCCTAAAGTTTACATTATTAACACAAACTGAGTATTTGCTGGAAATACTTTTAAGATTTTAAAATGATGAAGTTGCTTTCTTTATACTAAGAATGACATTTTAATAGCAGGCCGATAGCTTTGTCCCTTTTTTTTTTTTTTTTGTGACCAAAGGATAGGTTTGTACAAAGATCTCATCCTTCAAACGCTTTCCTTTCATGACAGATTAAAGCTCATTTTGCAAAGGCACAGCTGGAAACGGCATCCTCTAGAATGACTTCGGCAATGCCTAGAAATAGCCAGTACTGAGGTTTTACTCAGGGCCATAGAATTAGCTAAATCAAACTTATCTCAAACATTAGACTGTGCGTGCAGACAGTGATAGAACTACAAGACATTTGTTTTCTTTTTTTTTCATCTCTGTACATTTCACTGCCAGAAGCCGAAAGCCAAGCACTTTGTTGCCGATTCAGTCATGTTAAAATAAATGTTACCATGTTATTTTATACTTAAGAATTTTTTTTAATTATCATTTTTTTTTAAGATAAGAACCTTTATGTCAACAATTTCCTCAGTGTGCAAGCTTTAGATATTTCTTAAAGACAGGGGATTGATTAATATGATTTATGTGACTGATGAAAATATCAAAAACATCTGTTTATTAGCTTAACTCCTTCCTGCCCACCTTCTGTGGCCCTTCAACTAGATCTTAAAATGGGGGGATGGACTTCACGGTCAAGTGGTCACATGATTGAAAGCCTGTCTTACTGGGTCCCGATCGTAACTTGTTAGGAACAGAGCACTCTCAGCACAGCAATCTCAACCACCATGGAAGCCTAGGGCTGAGGAAGAAGCTTAAGAGCTTTGAAATGCATCCCTGTGTTTATAGCGCATGTGCGAAAAAGTAACATTGGGGTTTCCCTTCCAGGCTTCAGTTATAGCTCAAGTATCAGTAGCATTTTCCATCGCATCACGCTTCATCCCAAGCCGGAGGCCAAGGCTGGGGATTCCCTGGCCACCACTGACAATTCCTGGTCTCTCCATCACCCATGATGTCATACTCAGCACATGCCTTTCTTTGTGAGTGTTTTTTTATTCATCCAATAAATTGTCTTTATCACATGCTACACTATGGAGTTTGCATCTTTTTTTCCAATCTGCAGCTATTTAGCTCACTTTGCCCACTTTGTTACTTTAAAGTAGCCAGCATATTAATGGAGGTGCAAGCTATCTGCAGGCTGCTCTTCCTGTTCCTAGACCTGCCCTCCGAATGACATCATCAGTACAATTCAGGAGCAGAGGTAGGTAGGGTGTACATCTGATTATGCAAAACCCCTGATTGGCTCTTGTGAGGCTAAAGGAATGGAAGTGCTCTTCTGATTCCTAATTCCTATCTGGAAAAAAATGTTAATGATAAATGTCCAGCAGCCCTGTAAAAAGTGTGTTGAATCCTCTGTTCATCTGGCAGTTTTTATTGCCGTCACCTTTGCAAGATGAGTGTCTGAGCTGGTGACCCTATCCTGTAAAAAACTCTTTCTGGTCTTACACAGGGACAAGTTGGTGTTGAGGCCTAGAGTGTCCTTTTTTTCCTATGGTACTTTGTGCTGTATGTGTTTATCTCACAGCTACAGCTTCCATTATAAAAAATAACTCTATCATTTCTGATGGTACCTGTAAAGGGGAGCCAGCTACTTATTCCATTACTTCTCGATGGCTCATACAGATAATCATTCAAGCCTATGGTCTCAAAGATCGGGTTCCACCCTTATGAAGGTGCACTCTACTAGATTTGTGAGTGCTTCTTGGGCTTTGTGGCAACAGGCTACTTTTTCCAAGATTTCCAGTGCTGCTACTTAGTCTTCTACTCATATGTTACCAGATGGATGGCCTCTTCCAATGCCAGCTTCAGGCATAAAGTTCCTTTGGTGGCTCTTTGAGCTGCAGGTAGTTCCCTATTCTGATTTTTTTGTGGACCGGTTAATGTCCACCCCTGAGTGGATTTCTTTTTTCCTGGAGACCCCAGACTGAGTGAGCACTGGCAATATTGAAAAGGCGACATTAAAGACACCTTCTGGTGAGTGCATTAACGTAAGGGGGATAAGCGCAGGCGGTGGAGAGGTGAAGGTATTTACCAGAAAAACATACCTGGGAAGCACTCTTTTTTCACTGAACACTTGCTTCAACCCTGAATGAACTAACACTGAACACACACCTTAATGTCAGTGAAGATTGGGATGAGGAAACAATTTAGAAGCTCTGCTAACTCCAAGATGAACTTGGCTTCTTTTAGTAGTGTGTGTTAATTCAAATAAACATTATTTTAAAAACAATGAAAATACCTTTTATTCTCCCCTTTAATTCTCTGTATCAATTTATTAAACTGCTATAACTGTGCAGCCATGTTGTATGAGGCACACTTCTTATGACAAGAACATTACAAATAAAGGCGGGTAATGTAACTAGATCATAATAATTTATGAGGCAATGCAATGGTTCCATTTCACATATAGTACAGATTGAATAACCAAACATGCATTACTGTTCCCTTACATTTATATTGATAAAGTAGGAAACTAAAGCATCAACCAAGGAAGCATATTTATAAGTAGGGATGAGCTTGATGTTCTGGTCGAACATGAGTTTGACTCGAACATCGGGTGTTCGATCGCTTGGGTTTTCCCGAACATTATGGGGCGTTCGCGGCAACTTCGCATGTCCCATAATGCTTTCAAATGGCGGCAGAATGCCGCCCGCTGATTGGCCAAAACATGCACATGACCTGCATGCTTTGGTCAATCAGAGGGCGGCCTGCTGTGAAAGCTTTGATTGGCTAAAGGCAGGGTGCCTTTAGTCAATTGCTGCACAGCAGCCTCAATCCACGCCCACACTATATAAAGCCACTTGTACAGCGGCTCTATGTAGTGTGTTGGCGGCGGTGTTAGATAGCTTAGGTTCCTGAATACAGGCAGTCTAGCTAGGTAGCTTTCTAATGTTTGTTAAGAAATAGAAAAAAAAATACAAAATATAGATAGCTAACTAGATAGATAGGGTGAAATATAAAATTGTCAGTTAGTGCAGACAGGTTAGTGTAGTAAAAAAAAAAAAAAATATAAATATATATATACAGTCTAGTATATATATATATATTTATATATACACACACACACAGCGTATTGAGTGTGCACTATATATCTGTACATACGGTATATAGTACACTTGACAAGGTGTCTTAAAATATATACAGTTTTTAACCCCTTAACCCCCAGAGCCCTTTTTTACATTTACATTTTTTTTACATAGAAAATTACTTAGAAACCCCAAACATTATATATATATTTTTCAAACATCCTAGAGAATAAAATGGCGATCATTGCAATACTTTTTGTCACATGGTATTTGCGCAACGGTCTTTCAAGCACTTTTTTTTTGGAAAAAAAAAATCACTTTTTTGAGTTAAAAAATAAGACAACAGTAAAGTTAGCCCAATTTTTTGTATATTGTGAAAGAGGATGTAAATAGATACCATACATGTTATGGTTGAAAATTGCGTACACTTGCGAAATGGGGACAAACTCCGGTACTTAAAAATCTCCATAGGCGACACTTTAACATTTTTTAACGGTTACCAGGTTAGAGGTGCTCAGGAGGTCTTTTGCCAGAATTATTGCTCACACTCTTGTGATTGCAGCAGCACCTCACATGTGTGGTGTGAACACCGTTTTCATATGCGGGCGCGACTTACGTATGTGTTTTCTTTGCTGCACGAGCTTGCGGGGACGGTGTCGCTTTAAAATTTATTTTTTATTTATTTTCTTTTATTTTTTCTTTTAACACTGTTCCTTAAAAAAAAAATCTGATCACTTTTTTTGCTATCACAAGGAATGCAAACATCCCTTGTGATAGTAATATATGGTGACAGGTACTCTTTATGGAGGGATGGGGGGTCTAAAACTTCACAGTATGCAGATCGCCAAAAACAGCGAATCTGAATACTGTCATTTTTTTAAAACCGGCGCCCTTAGCTGCCGAGTAAACAGGAAGTGACATTGTAACGTTGCTTCCGGAAATGTACAAAGGAGTCCCAATCTAAGCCGATTCCGGCTTCCACAGGGACTCCGCACAGTGGCCAGAAGCGTCAGATTGGAGCTCCGGTCTCCCGGTGGGATGGGAGGTGGGAGAAGAGCGGCAGACAGTGACAGGATGGGGGTTGTCCCCTCCCGCTGCCTGGGATAAAGACCAAGCGGCTCCCAAGCCAGATTGACTGTTATCAATGGATAGCCAGCCTGCTGCTCTAAAAAATAATACCAGGGTATAGACTGTATCTGCAGACTATACCCTGATACGTCCACTTAAAGCAGCCACCATTTATAAACAGCGATTCGCGCTAAGTGGTTATACTAATTTACAACAGCAGGGCCCGTTCCTGCGCCCAACAAAAGTAACTGCAAGGGGTTACAGTGTTTTGGCACCGACAACACCCAATGCACAATTTTTCACCACCTGTTTGACTGGAGCATGTCATCACAATTTTTAACCACTTAACGCGAATCGCTGTTTATAAACGGTGGCAGCTTTAAGTGGATGCATCGGGGTATCGTCTGCAGCTGCAGAGCCCCCCTCCCCCAAAGCACCCATACTCCCCATGTTGAGGGCATGTAGCCTGGTACGGTTCAGGAGTGGGAGGGCACTCGTCCGTCCCCCCCATCCTAACCGGCCAGGGCTGCATGCTCAGATAAGGGCCTGGTTTGGACTAGGGGGGGCCCCACGCACTTGTTTTCAGTGATTTTTTGTATATTGCCGGCAATACATTACAGCCGTGATTTTAAATGACAATTTTTCCTATGGAAATGTCATTTTGCTCTGGCTATGTTCTACACCTCACAGAGATGTGCCCTTTTACACACAGACTAAGGACTCCCCCCAGGCACAATATTTAAAGTCTATGGGACCCGAACATGAAAAATCAAAAGTGCTCATTTTAAAGGCTTATATGCAATGCTATTGTCCTAAAAAGTGTATGGGGACCCGGGTCCTGCCCTAGGGGACATGTATCAATGAAAAAAAACGTTTTTAAATCGATTGTTTTTTCAGGAGCAGTGATTTTAATAATGCTTAAAGTGAATAAAAAAAATCAAAAATTCCTTTAATGGTGTTCGGATGTTCGCCCTAAACTTTTTGTCTGTTTGCATGTTCTGGTGCGAACCGAACCGGGGGGTGTTTGGCTCATCCCTATTTGTGAGGGAAATCCTTTTAATTGTGTCATTTTTCAGTTCTTAAATACAGTACTAGTAATATCTATTAGTAAAGCAGTCCACATAATCTAAGCTCGTCCAGCATACAGCACATGCATATATGCACGTCAAAATGCTTTAACTGTTTTACCCACTACAAAATTTGTCTTTGTGTTTAGCTAGGCTTATGACCCTATCACCACTGACAGACAGAATAGTCATTACAAACCCTCACTTTTCTCTAATGTATTTAGGCAATACAGTTTGACCACCAACCTGCCCCCAGTCAGCGATTAGCAATCTCAATGTAACAGCATACTGATGTGGTCATTACTTTGCACCCTTCTATTTTAAAGTGAACCAAGCTAGGCAAACCTGGGCTTTGGAGTTGGAGCTTACATGGTGCTCTCTTTGCTCCTGGTGGCTGGACAAAGCATATCTCCCAGCAGTATATACTTACCATACTTTTGGTTTCTCATGCTCTGTTCAGCCACCAGGAGCTAAGTCAGCCCTATGTAAGCTCCAAGTCCAAAGTTCAGGTTTACTGTAAAGCCCAACTGAAGTAAAGGTGTTATTAAAGATAGACATTGTGCCAATTACCTCCATTTTAGTATTGCCTCCACTTTCCTAATACAGCAATTGTGCAGTTTGTCTAACTATGACCGCATTCCAAATGGCACCAGACTACAGTGCAGAGTACACTCTACGATCTAACAGACTTGGTCAGACACACCCTCTTTATCCGCACAACATACTTTTGATAAAGGGAGTGACTTATCTATGTAGTGCACCCCCTAAAGAGCCACTGGTGAATTTGGTCCAATTCCCCCACGCCCCACAACACAAAGCCAGGCACACAGCCTTTTCTTGATTCTTCACCAGCTCAGAAAACAGTCTAGGGTTTTTTTAATTAGAACAGGAACTTGGATGAAAATAGGGAGCATAGGATACCACCAGTGAATTGTAAATGGAACAACTTGAGGACTTCTAAACTTCTGACTGTGCTTTATACTGATAGTGACCCGTTGTCCTTCAAGAGGTTAAGTGCTACACACTGTGACTTTTCTTCAACATAGGGGGTCAGTTATTCACTTAGCCAAAGGATCACTGGATGCCTATTGACAATATCCACTGGCTTTTCCTAGTGAGGGAGATGTAGACTCACACTACTGCAGGATAGTTGGACTTCTTGCAAGAAATTCTGTATATAGCCCTACAGAACAAACAGACAGTGCACAGTCCACATGGGCTTTGCTGCTTAACTGCAGACAGGAACAGGAAACTTTATTGTCAGAGAAAAGACAATAGAGTATTACCATAGATGCAGCTACAAGCTTATAAACAATGCCATCTCCTGGCTGATGTAGTTGTTGCACAAAATACATTAACAATGTATTCCAACACTTCTTCCCCCCAACTTCTTCCTGGCTTTCTCCGGTGAGCCTTCTCCAGACCCAGCTCAATACCCTGGACAAAGGATCTTTAGTAGGTCCCCCAGCTAAGAGTAGCTGGGGTCTCTATGGCTTCATTCTAGTTTCTAAAGCTCTCCTATCCCAGAACTGGACCCAGGAACACTGCCCTCTGCTGCCCAAGGCTCAGACTACTTAAGGGGCTCTCCGGCCACTTTGTGGGCACACTTTCCCAGGGATTAGTCAGAGTCCAGTAAATATTCAGGCTGTCTGTCCTGCTCTCCCTCACACTATGCTTCTAGAAGCCTTTAGTAAACAGGGAGGAGTAGCAGAACAGTAGTAGCATGTGAAACACCGAGTAGCCCTTAGCAATCAACCCCTGTTCTACTGTTTACAGAGGAGCCAAACTACATTTTCCTAGCAGTCTACTCTAAACTAGGAGAGTTTTAAGATGGATTACAAACAAAAATCAGTTGAAAATGACAACATTGGTAGAACAATGAATGACTCAGAATTTTGACCCTTCCTTTCCCTTTCTGTGTACAGGGTACTGCTATCAAGATTCACATATGTATGTTAGCTTTTTATAAGAATACATAAAATAACATTTTTAACAAACATATACCTGGTTTAAATGGTATTTATTTTTATAGCTAATTAGGAATATTAATATGTTTTGAAAAGTGGTTCATACATCCTTCCAAACCAGGACAATAAATGCAAAGAATACCGCACTTTTTCATATAAGGCCTCATTTAGATGGGTGCTGACATCCATAGTGTCTGAATAATATTAATGTTTCTGCAGCTCCAGCTGCAAGGTGCTACATGCAAGCAGCCCATTGATATCCATTGCACAGACACAGCCGCTCATCCCAATTTGACCACCTCCTAAGTGCGAGTCAACGGTCCTGAACACATCTTGTCTGCAAGTTTGTGTCATTGGTGTGTGCAGCCTATTGCATTAGGGTGTGCACCCCAGAGCAAAAACACACATGGGTATCAGCAGAGCAGTGAACAGTGTTAGTAGAGGAGAGATTGGTGTCAATAGGGCAGTGGACAGTGTCAGTAGTTTTTGCTATTTTAATTATTTTTTACAATTTTATTTTTTTTATTATTTTTTACAATATTATTTTTTATTTATTTTTTTACAATTTCTTTAGGGGCCTCGTTCGGGGGCTTTAGTGAAATATCAACAGAGAGAAAGGGACTGAGAACAGAGCTTCCCCAGGCCCTACTCTGCAGTTTCAGCTGCACTGGGCAGTGAACAAATGGGAAGTGCTCTTTGCTGAGCGGCTTCATGTTCATTCACAAAATGAAGCGTAGTAAACATAGTTTACTAAGCTTCAGTCCAGAATGAACACAGGAGCGATCAGTACAGATCACTCACTATGTTCATTCATCCATCCATCCCGAAACATCCCCCACAGCAGCCAGTGGGAGAGGTGAGGAAGGAAGCTGGCAGCGTTGCATGGGGGGAAACAGGGGACGCCAGGAAGCAGGGGGAATTGGCACTGCCCAGGGTGATTAGGGCATGCCCAGGCATACCCAGCACACCCTGTACGCACACCTATGGTTCATGTCTATTTACAGTTGCTAATCCTCACACACTGTGGTTAAAAGTATTGGGTGTACATGTATGTCTTGTCATCCCAGTGACATATACAACTGAGCTGTATTCACCTCATTCATTTCCTATACTATACATGGCTCCAAAGTTACCACAGATGCCATGCAATGCATTTGAATGGACTGAGCATTGCACGGGTGCTGTAGTAACTTTTGACAAGGATGAAATTGTCAGCTTACCCACGCTTGTTATTAGCATTCATTTTCTATCCTCCTGACGTTCAGCATTAAAACAACTCTTGCCTATGCAAATGTTTACAGAACACACTGACAAATATCAGCCTTTCAGCTTATTAACAACTCATCGTTACATAATTAGGAAACAAAAACACTGCTCCAGTCTGTTTACTGAGATCCATTTTTTTCCATATTGAGTTCTGCCATCTTATCTCTCACACAAAATAAAGAATGTAAAGCTAGATTTTCATTCATGATCCTTGTGTCAAAAACCTTTTTTGCTCATTGCAGTCATCAGCACCCAAGGGGAATGCTTAGAGGTGGAGATAAGAGCTACTGGCTTGACAAAAAGTCAAAGTTTGCATATTAGTAACACATATTAGTTTACTTAGACTGCATGATTTGAGAAAATATTGAGTGCTCTTTAAACAGCCAATTAACTGGATTATAAGGCCTAGTTCACATGGGCTCCAGCTTGTATTAAAGTGGTTGTAAAGGCTGAAGGTATTTTACCTTCATAATAATCTGAAAAAATCAGCGCAAAGAGAATCAATGTAGCAACAATAGTCCAATCAAGTATAAGGAGTATAAATGGCAGCTAGGCACAATGTCCAACACAGAACATTAAAAATAATCTGCATAAAATGTGCAGCGCTCAATTCAGCAAACAATAATAATATGTCCATATAAGTTCAATTACATGAGAGGATAGGTCCCAACAGCCGTGATGGAAACAGCAGACAATCGTGACAATCACCGCCAGTGTTGCCAACCTCCCGCAGCATTTTTTACTGGCAAATCATGGAAAATCTTACTGGCAGAGCACATTTTTTACTGGCAACCTGAAAAATAACTGAACTCCTATTAAAAACTAAGACAATTGATATTTAAACACAACATGGAAACACTGACAATACCCATATCAAGTAGTTTGTCTAGTTTACACTTAAAGTCAGCACAGCATGACAAATTATTAGACCCTGATATTTATAGACAGTTCTAAAAATCACTGATTTTTACAAACGGTCAGTAAATTTACTGCCGGTTGGCAACACTGATCACCGCTCTTACCTGAACCCATGCGACCCTCGGTAGGGTCGGTGAGCGGTACAAAGCCTGCAAAACTTCTCCAACTCCGCACAGCGGTGAGAGCGGGAGACCAGAGTACCGGAGAGTGTTTTGTGTTTTATATCTCTGCATGACACCCACCCTGGCTGAGACTGTTTGGTGTATCGTATCCATCTGAGGCTTGGGACACAGAGCTGGAAAGGCGAGAGGAACGTTTCCTGTGCTGTTGATTGTAAACAAAGTGCATATGACCGCTCTTATCCAGGGGGTCACATGAATTAGGATAAGAGCGGTGTGTATATAGTGGTGATTGTCACAATTTTTTGCTGTTGCCATCACGGCTGTTGGGACCTATCCTCTCATGCAAGATCCTAATTGAACTTATATGGACATATGATTATTGTTTGCCAAATTTAGCGCTGCACCTTTTATCCAGATTCTATGCATGAAGGTAAAAAACCTTCTGTGTGCTGCTCCCCCCACAGCCCCCCAATACTCAGCTGAGCCCCCTCTCGATCCAGCAATGTGCACGTGAGTCCCAGGTCTCTGTCTGAGACACTGGCTCCCACTGCTGTCAATCAGAGCCAGTGAGCCAATGAGCAGAGAGTGGGGGTCTCTCAAATTCTCAAATAGGGGTCCATGGAACCCTAAGGTTCCTCCAGATGTTGCTAGGGTTTCCTTGAGCAATGACCAATTTCTGCCTCTCAGATAAGTTTCCCCTGACACCATTGATCTTTTTAACTATCTGTAAGAGGGTCCTTTTTCCCTATGAACACAAATGTATTCTTCCCACTAATGTCTCATGAGTTGACAGTTGGGAGCTATGTTGTAGATATAACAGGGGTTCCCTGAGACTGAAAACTTATTTCAAGGGTTCCTCTTTGCTGAAAAGGTTGATAAAGTCTGCTGTAGAGAATAGAATGTATCTCTCCAAATGTTACACCTTCAGAAGAGGCAGTCATAACTGAACCGCAGAAAAAAGAGCCAGGTTCTGCAGGCAAAATCCTTCACACGAAGCAGGAGGGGTGAGGCCAGCATATTACTACACTAAAAGTTCTCACAAAGCAATTAACTTTCATATTGAAGTGGAAAGCCCTTTAGGGTGCACAGAAAAGAAGAATATTTATCTTGAAAATATTGCAGAACATCTAACTTTATAAACAAGGAAAGACCTTTTTCGGTGATCCTTTTGCTACCTTTCTCTTTTCTGCATACTTTTCAGTGTGAATGTTGGGCCTATTTCAAGATGATTTGTACAGCTAACTGATTCTTATAACATGAAAAGAGTTTATTAAAGAGCAAAAAGGAATGTGCAGAGTTTAGCATAAATTAACAACCGATAATCTACTTTATCTAAGGCACCATTCACACAGAGGACTCCAATGGCAACCTGTGAAGCTCTGGTGAACTCCATGCCCAGGAGGGTTAAGGCAGTGCTGGAAAATAATGGTGGCCACACAAAATATTGACACTTTGGGCCCAATTTGGACAATTTTACTTATGGGTGTACTCACTTTTGTTGTCAGTGGTTTAGACATTAATGGCTGTGTGTTGAGTTATTTTGAGGGGACAGCAAATTTACACTGTTATACAAGCTGTACGCTCGCTACTTTACATTGTAGCAAAGTGCCATTTCTTCAGTGTTGTCACATGAAAATATATAATAAAATATTTACAAAAATGTGAGGGGTGTGCTCGCTTTTGTGAGATACTTTATACTCAAGATTTGATATCTTCGATTTCTTAGCAGTACCCTGAAAAATCTACAATATCCCTTCAATTCCTCCTTCCTGGCAAATGACTGTTATGTCGTCTTCTAACTGTATACAGTATTTGCAGTGAGATTTCATCATAAGATACAGTGTGAGGTAATAAGTTTTGATTACTAGTGTCATTAGATTTGAAGTGAGATTTGGTGATATTACTACTGTGCGACTCACTGTTCCCCTTGGTGGAGGGTAAATTGTACCTTGCGGACCTGCAGTGCAAATATCTACCTGCTTCATGTGCTTTGTGGGTCTGTGCTTCCTCCACATCCCCTTTCGCTTCTTAATCATTACCCCACTAGTCAACAGATCACCAGTTATGTGTGGGTGGAGGTTTGTGTTTGGGGCACCTCTACCAAACTGGCACCTGTGCACAGAGGCATAGTGTAGGACACAAACTCAGTTCAGCTTCAGGGTGCCTACAGGTTATATTTTGTGACTAGTCCTTTGCCCTTGCTTTTTTAGAAACAGGTTGCTTTTTTGGGAACAGCTTTCACAGTACAGGACCTTTTTTGCAATTGAAGTCCAACCTGGTTAGCAAACAGATGTTATGCATACATAGACTTCAACACGGGTTAAAGAGCCTACTGATTCAACATGCTTTTTAGATGTGTCTTTGATGCTTCTGTGATGCTTTATTGGTGATTTGATGATGCTTCGGTGGTGCTTTTTTAAAGCTTTGGTGAAGCTTGGCAGTTGCCCTGTGTGTGTTGATATCTCATACCTGCAATACTTCCAAAGCAAAACAAAGCTCAAGCTAAATAAAAGCCTCTCCAAAGCTGCAGGTGCTTCAAGCAAGCTTTGTCATAGACTTCTGTGGAGGCTTTGAAGATGCTTTGAAGCACCACTAAAGCGACACAGGGTATAATTTTTGAAGCAAAGCTGAGGCACAGCACAATACAAGCAAGGTGTTAACAGGACTGTAAGTTAACCATTTTATTTAATGACAGGTGCTTTGACTGGCATTCAGAGAGCATTAAAAAAGCATGTTCGAAGCCATGTTTTGAAGCAAGTGTAAACGAGCCCTAATGCTAGAAGATTAGGACCATTTTCACATGGGAATAGCTGCTAACTTGCAATACTCGGTGGATCACTTTGCCAGCAGTGGCTGGTTTTCAGTTACCAGGTGATCAGGCTAATGCCATATTTTTTATTTTTTGCCACACCATGAAGCACAGCTTTGAAGCCATGACAACACGAATAAGGGCTCAGGCCATCGCCTAGTTTTAACGAGTGGCTGAGGTGAGTTAAAAACATGCCTCAACCTCCTGATTTTGCTGCCTGACAGTGTTCATGTGAAAGGGGCTTAATGTGACCCGATATTACCTGGTGTGCCGCTCAGACATCCGTGCTGTCCCTAAAATGGGTGTATGAGTGGCAACCTCAGCCTGGACTCTGGCCAGGCCATACCCCCAATGCATTTTGCTTTGCCCCTTGGAGCTTAGTCATGGGGATGGAGATCCCAGGGACGTGGGAGAGTATTTATACATCATTGGCCCTCACTCAGATGAGCAGAGGACTGATAGGTGTATATGGGTGTTGCACTGCGTGCGAAAAAAGCTAATATTGTAGCAAAAAAAAAAAATGAAGTGGTCAAGCTGTCTGAGGCTCTATGATGTGAAAAAATGTACTGGTGTTTAACAAAAAATTAAAACAAGGTTAAATGACAAAAAAACGAATTCTCCCTCCCAGAACCCAATAAAAATATTTTCTTTATTGTTCTATCATTTAAAAACATATAGAAAGGAATATAATAAAAAGGGGAAGAAAATTGGAAAAATGAATGTCACTGTAAGTGAAGATTATATAGAATCCCCAAGAATAGAACACTCTGAAATAGATTAACGTAATCATGAATAAAGCAGGTTTAAATATGTCTAATTGTGTATTTAATCTTGGGATGAAGATGAAATTGTAGGTGAACTATTCATAGTAGTGAGTGATGTCTCACTCATGGTTTAAGCTTTTTGGGATTCGAGTGGCTATTCTAAAAATTCAATAAACCTCCCTTGTGCATAGAAAGGAGAAATGATTGCCATCAGGAGCTGGGCAATCAACCCTTTCAACTATCTGGAATTTAAAGGATTGTACATTTTGTTGGTGAAGTTGGTTAAAGTGCCTAGCCAGATTAGTGTTCTTGTTAGTTCTGATATCGGAAAAGTGATCTTTCATTCTGTCACTAAGTCATCTGGTCATCCTTTCTAAGTATTGGATGTTGCATGTTGTGAAAGTGACCACATACTGTATATTACAGCTCTTAGTGTGACAATTAACCAGTTGTTTGACGGTCAGGGACAGACTATTTGAACAGAAAATTATAGTATGAGAATGACCCAGATGGCCGCAAGTGGAACTTCTGGTGGCTCCACACATATACATCCCTGTAGTCTTTAACCATGTGCATGTGGTTTGATTAGAATTGTACATACTGGGAGAGACCTTGTTCCCTATGGTGCATGCCTTTCTAGCAACATATCAAACCCCTCGCTCTAATATGGCCCTGTAGCTGTCATCACTGTATAGAGCAGGGAGGTGTCTGGCTATGATGCATTTATATCTTGAAATTGTGAATTATAGCTGGTAAAGAACACAGGTAGCTCAGATGGTCTGGTCTGTTGTGGAGATTGGTTGATTAGTAGATTAGTCCTATATTGATTGGTAACCTGCAGACAGACTTTTTTAACCTGTGATCTATGGTATTACAAAGTCTTTGTTCCAATGACTGGGCTTCTTTATCGTAATTCATCAAACTGGAACAGCTTTGTCTTATTTAGATGAATTGTTCCCGTGGTATTGCTTGTATAGTATGGAAAGGATGCCAGCTAGATGCGTGCAGAAGGGCATTCCTGGAAGTGGTTTTCCTGTATGCATTTACAGTGACCACTTTATCTTGAATGTATCCAGATAAAGAAAGATAAAGGAAATTTGCCTTGGTGGGACGTTCTTCTATAGATAATCCAGAAACTCAATGGCTGACAACCCCTGGCTGGTAAAGAAGATCAGATCATCAATGTTTCGAAAATATGAGATGATATGGTCTCTATGGGGGTTTTGTGCATTGTAGATGTGTTGTTCTTCCCACCAACCCATGTATAGATTGGCATAGGTGAGTGAGAATCTTGCTCCCATTGAGGCTCATTGTTTTTGATAAAACCTTTTTCGTTATAGTGGAAGTAGTTATGGTGTAAGAGATAGGAAACCCCTTCCAAAATGAACCATTTAAGTTCTGGATAATATTCCATGTATAGGTCCATGTGGTGTTTGAGTGATAGTAGGCCTAGATCATGGGGTATACATGAGTATAAAGATCTTACGTTGCACACAATCCACTTGTTGTTGTTGCTCCATGGAAGGCCCTTGAGTACTTGTATAGTGTGTTTTTCATATCTCGCAGATGAGAGGGTATCCTAGACACTAACATTTGTAATATGATGTTGATTAGATTTTTCAATGGTTCTCCCAGGAAGCCAATACTTGCCATAGTAGGTCCACCGTAAATAAGAACATCATTTTTGTGTGTTTCAGGTAAATGATGGAATATTGGTGTCACAGGGTGGAAAGATATTAAGATTCCGGCTTCTGAATGGTTAAGGAT
The DNA here is from genome assembly GCA_018402905.1 of Glandirana rugosa. NCBI lineage: Eukaryota > Metazoa > Chordata > Amphibia > Anura > Ranidae > Glandirana > Glandirana rugosa. The sequence goes on along the minus strand of BLSH010321501.1, from coordinate 791,873 downwards.
TCCAATGGATACTGCTTCATCTACTATGAATTTAAAGTGTTGTTTGTAATTCTGGGTGGGATCTGAAGGTATGCAAGTATAGGTATCTGTGTCCAAAACTTTCAACCGAAAGTTGTCTAACTGCCGCATTGATGTAATCCTGGTAATCAAGTATAACCATTGTTCCTACCTTGTCTTGAGTTTTTTAAAAATAATATTCGGGTCATCTTGTATTGTTTTCCAAAGTTCTCTCTCTTTTTGTTGAGGTTTTGGCAGTGTTTAGTTGTACTGTTGAAGGACTTGGTTGATGGACATGGTGAGGGTCGCAGTTGTCTGAGACAGTATCTTTACGTTTTTTTTTCTCTCTTGGAGACTCTAGTAGCTGAGGTTGAAGCAGCAGAAGTTTCTCCTTCAGTGTCAGAAAAACTGACCCTTTTGGGTATACTGGTTGTAACTGACGATGTTCTTAAGATGGAGTGTCTTGACCCTCCTAATTTCTTTCTTTTAAAATGTTGGTTATGGGTTGTCCCTTAGAAATTTGGATACTTTAGTTTGTGTAATTACGTCTCCCAATATGTCCAAGGTATTTATGAGCCATTCTTATCTTGATTCAAAGTCTGGTAGGTGGTGAAGCCTGTCTTGTTCTTGTTGTGTGGAATTGATTTCTGCTCATAGGGACTCCAAGCGTGTCTCCTTGAATTGACCTAAAAACCTTTGGAGACTTCATCTAAGAAGCTAGTTCATTGTGCCCTGAAGTCCAGGTCTTCCACTTCCAATGAGGGGATTTTTTTAATTCTCTTGAAATGCTATTCTGTTTGAGGTGTTCTGTTTCTGAGTCTGCATAAGTGTTTATTCTGACTGGGTGGCGAGGGAGGAGACTGTGCCAAGCAGACCTTGTTAGAGAATGTATGTATATGATACAAACAAACAAAATAGAAATAGTAATAATAATGGCTGCTGAGAAATGGTAAGTAGATATGAGGGTATTTATATCCAAAAGATGTGTAATAGTGTCTAAATCAGCTCCAATAGTCCTCCAGATGTGTTGAGGTTGTCAGTAAAAGGGCTCCCAATTTAAGCCAGTGTGTATGAATGTTATGCTGTATGAAATTGATAAGGAGAGTTAGAATATGCCGGTATTGCAAGTTTAAGGCAAATAATCAATGTGAGTATTTCAAGTATTAAGCCAAAAAAGTTTCAGAAGGCTTCTGTTTGATTTTACACAGGTGCGACTTATCCTGTCAGTTTGTAAAGAGTCTATTGGGAATGGCCGCTATGTTTCATAAAATGTACCACAACTGTGTGTAGGTGGTGGAGAGGAATGACAAGAGACTGTGTTTAGTGAGTCCTTGAATGTTGTCTTGTAGATTCTGTGAAATAGCAAATTAGTGAAACACACATCGATACAAAGTGTCAGATATGTAGCAAAAATTAAATAAAAGACAAAGAAACACAAGGCAAATACATGGAAGCTCTGCCTTCTGTCTAAGTGAAATAGCTAACAGAATATTACAGTATGTTTCAAAGGTAGTGAAGATGACAGTGGGGCCGGAAATCCACATTAGATGGTTAATCCCCGGGGATCAGATATTTAGCAAAGTGTGAACAAAAAAACACAAGGCCAATACATGAAAACTCTACTTTGCGTCCGAGTAAGATAACTGACAAAATATTACAATGTAATTCAAGGTAATGAAGGTAACGCTAGAGCCGGGAATCCACGTTGAGTGGTTAATCCTGCTGAACTGATAGCAACTGCGAAGTGGATGGTTTAATGAGCCAATAAGTCGCACAAGAGTTGGGAGGAAAAGTCTCTGATGTATAAACAGTGTATATACAATAGGGATCTGGCGGTGCCAGACACAAACATAAGTCTCGAGTAGGTTTAAACAGAACCCCAGAGCCGGGCTGGCTCACTTAAATACACAGTTAGACATATTTAAACCTTCTTTACTCATGACTAGAGTTGAGCGAACCCGAACTGTAAAGTTCGGGTCCGTACCGAACTTTCGGGTGTCCGTGTACCGAACCCGAACGTTTGAGAAAACGTTTGGGTTCGGGTTCCGGTATTTTATCACGCATGTTGAATAGCTGCAGGGCAGCCAATCAACAAGCGTTTCACTGGTTTTCCCTAGAAGCCATCACAACCATGCCTACTAATGGCATGGCTGTGATTGGCCAGTGCATCATGTGACCCAGCCTCTATATGAGGCTGGAGTCACAGTGCTGCATGTCACATGCTCTCAGGTTAGTCTAGGGAGAGGATGCTGCCGGCGCTGTGAGGGACAGATTGTGAGGGACAGATTGCAGATCTAATAACTAGGTAGAGATTACTACTACTGCTTTGAGGGACAGATTGTAGATCAATAACATCTCATCCTGCATTACAGAACGATCTCTCATCCTGCATTACAGAACGATCTAATTACAGAACAAACTCTCATCCTGCATTACAGAATGATCTAATTACAGAACGATCTCTCATCCTGCATTACAGAATGATCTAATTACAGAACGATCTCTCATCCTGCATTACAGAATGATCTGATTACAGAACGATCTCTCATCCTGCATTACAGAATGATCTGATTACAGAACGATCTCTCATCCTGCATTACAGAATGATCTAATTACAGAACGATCTCTCATCCTGCATTACAGAATGATCTGATTACAGAATGATCTCTCATCCTGCATTACAGAATGATCTGATTACAGAACGATCTCTCATCCTGCATTACAGAACGATCTGATTACAGAACGATCTGATACTGGACTAGGTAGAGATTACTACTGCTTTGAGGGACAGATTGCAGATCTAATAACATCTCCCATTTTCTTCCTTTTGCAGCCCTCTAGCACTTTCCAGGACTTTTTTACAGTCATTTTTGTGCCGAAAAGTTCGGGTCCCCATTGACTTCAATGGGGTTCAGGGTCCGGGGAAAAGTTTGGATAACGTTCGGTACCGAACCCGAATGTTTCCGCGAAGTTCGGCTGAACCCACCGAACCCGAACATCCAGGTGTTCGCTCAACTCTACTCGTGACTACTTTATTTTATTTTAGAGTGTTCTATTCCTTCTTGGAGATTCTATATAATCTACACTTACAGTGACATTAATTTTTTCAATTTTCTTCCCCTTTTTTTAGTATATTCCTTTCTGTATATTTTTAAATGATAGAACTATAAAGAAAATATTTTTATTGGGTTCTGGAAGGGAGAATTAGCCTTTGGCCATTTGACTTTGTTTTAACTTTGTTTTAAATTTTTGTTTAGTACAAGTACATTTTTTTTTCACATCTTAGAGCCTGAGACGGATTGACCACTTCATTTATTTTATTTTGATTACAATATTAGCTTTTTTTCACATACAATTTTAAGTGCAACACCCATACACACCTGTCAGTCCTCTGCCCATCTGAGTGACTAAGCTCCAAAGGGCCGAATAGGGTATACATATTGGGTTAAGAGGAGGAGGAGATAGCAGTTCAGCATAAATACATACCAGGATCAGAGAGACATGATACAGCTGAGCTGTCCAAACAACACTGAAGTCCAACAGGGCTTGCATTGTTATATGGGCAGTCAGGGATCAAGAGAGGGCCCAGTCCAAGAGCAGAGTCAAAGCGCTGTAGACAGAAGGGCCAATGGCTGCACAGGTGTGGGAGGGCCCAAAGCGTCCCCAAATGTATGAATATATATATGTTTACTGTAGACCTAATACTGTCTTTGCATTATAGAATACCTATATACATAACATATGAGCATCCCTGAAGAAGACATATTCTTGCCTTGGAGGTTATTTATTCATTGTGCCCATAATAGTCACTATGATTGCAGGGTATTCTTTGCTCTTATGTACTTTAGGATGGTGGCACTCTCACAGTTCCCTACCAGATATATCTCTTTGTTTTTGTGCTCAAACAGCAGCTCTCTACCCTTAGTTTCCTCTCCCTCAACATAAGCAGGACTACAGTACAATACAATACAATACCTTGAAAAACAGTTATTATGAGCAGTTGTTCTGTGCCATTTCATGTGCCTTAAAAATTCCTATTCATACATATGATAATTTAAAGCACTTGGTTTATGCTATTAAACTTTCAAAAGGAGCACAGTGTGGTACTGTACATTAGAAAGATCAGACTCGATTCTCTCTTTTGATCAAGCAGGGTGATTATTTATTGTTCAGGATGGGTGTGGGCAAGCAAACAAGCAGTACCTAATAGGTGTTAGCTTAAACATGCTGGCATACATTTTCTATATTATCTAATATGTAAAAGAAGCCTCAACCACTTCAACATCAGGGCAATTCTAACACCCCTCGCATTTATGTAAGAACTACATAGTAACATAGTCAGTCAGGTTGAAAAAAAAGTAATTCTAATTCAACCTATAAAAAGGAAAATCTAAATTTATTTGCTAGAAAATTACTTAGAACCCCCAATAATTATATATTTTTCAAAGAGAGGCCCTAGAGAATAAAATGGTAGGTGTTGCAATTTTTTATGTCACATGGTATTTGCACAGCGGGTTTTTCAAATTCAAATTTCTTGGAAAAAATACACTTTTAGGAATTGTACTATCCAAAAAAACACAATATAATACCAGATTGTTTGGTAAGATATAAAAGATGATGATAGGGTAAATAGATACGTAACATGTCAGACTTTAAAAGTGTGCATGTTCATGGAACGGCGCCAAACTACGGTACTTAAAAATCTCAATAGACGATGCTTTCTAAGCCTTTACAGATTACCAGTTTTGAGTTACACATAAGGTTTAGGGCTAGAATTATTGCTCTCACTTGTCATGTTTGCGGGGATACCTCGTGTGTGGTGCGAACAGTTTACATATGTGTGCATAACCTACATATTCATTTGTCTTGCACAAGCACAGGGGAACGGGGCACTTTACCATTTTATTATTTATTTTATTATTTAAAATTTATTTTTACACTGTCTCTTTAAATGTTTTTTTGATTAACTTTATTGTTTATGAACAGCATACATTGTGATAGCATGGGCAGTGACTCAGGTCAGGTACTCTTTACTGAGACTTCTGGGGTCTAATAAACCCCAGATCTCTCCTCTGCCCTTAAAAGCCTCTAATCAAATCAAGATCGGTTTGATCAGATGCTTTCTGGCGGAAGGCTGGGGGGCAGGGTGGCAATTGCCCTCCAGGCCACCCTAACTTACATTCAAAATGGCCAACGGGGGGGAGGGGGCGCAGCTGGATTACACAGAGCAGGGATCTCACGCTTACAAATTCCTACCTCCTGGACCAGCTTCTACAGGGTGGGCCATTTATATGGTTTCTGACCACTTATAAAATGTGTTCAATGTGCTGCCCATTGTGTTGGATTGTCAATGCAACCCTCTTCTCCCACTCTTCTCACACTGATAGCAACACCGCATTAGAAATGCTAGCACAGGCTTCCAGTATCCGTAGTTTCAGGTGTTGCACATCTCGTATCTTCACAGCATAGACAATTGCCTTCAGATGACCCCAAAGATAAAAGTCTAAGGGGGTCAGATCGGGAGACCTTGGGGGCCATTCAACTGGGCCACGACGACCAATCCACTTTCCAGGAAACTGTTCATCTTGGAATGCTCGGATCTGACACCCATAATGTGGTGGTGCACCATCTTGCTGGAACTATGATGTCGGTGATAGGGAATTGCTGGCCATCAAGTCGGCTTTGGAGGAATGGCGGTACCTCCTGGAAGGAGCAGCTCACCCGGTATTGGTTTTTACTGACCATAAAAACCATAAAAAAACCATATGCTGTGAAGATACAAGATGTGCAGCACCTGAAACTACGGATACTGGAAGCCTGTGGTAGCATTTCTCCTGCGGTGTTGCTATCAGTGTGTGAAGAGTAGGAGAAGAGGGTTGCATTGACAATCCAACACAATGGGCAGCACATTGAACACATTTTATAAGTGGTCAGAAACTTGTAAATAACTCATGAAAGAATAAAGTTACATTAAAACCAAGCACACCATTGTTTTTCTTGTGAAATTCCCAATACGTTTGATGTGTCACATGACCCTCTTCCTATTGAAAAAACAAAAGTTGGATTCAAAATGGCCGAATTCAAAATGGCCACCATGGTCACCACCCATCTTGAAAAGTTTCCCCCCTCACATATACTAATGTGCCACAAACAGGAAGTTAATATCACCAACCATTCCCATTTTATTAAGGTGTATCCATATAAATGGCCCACCCTGTATAATAGACAGCACACTGGTGGTGTCTATCATAGGAGCCGGTCCAGGAGGCGGGACTTCATATGACAGTGGCCGCGCCAGGTAAGCGGGAGATCCCCGCTCTGTGTAATCCGGCGGCTCTCCTCTCTCTGCATTGCAGGCTGCATTGGATGGGCACTGGTCAGGGCGGAGGACCTGGCCG
>BLSH010321501.1:706494-744362 GCA_018402905.1 Glandirana rugosa | reverse complement strand
TCGAGTGTCTCCTACCCTCCATGTGTGAATCTTTTATGTTATCTTTCCACATTATAGGTTTTCTTGGTGTTCTACCGTAACATTATTGGGATATTACACCTTTCTATTGTATTTTCTAAGTGTGTACCTCCCATCCTCTGTGAGCTAATTTCCTCTTCCTAGTTCACTCTACTCTGTAACTTCCTGTTCCTGGTGCACTCTGCTATTCTAGTTCCTCTTCCTGTGTCCTCTCTCTCATGAGGTAAAGAATATGGCTACATGCTAGAAGGCCTCACTCAATCTACTCGCATCCTAGGACACATTACTATGTTTTGACCTGCAGTTACCATCTTTCGACCATCTGTCACATTTGTTGTATGCTGTACCTGCTATTCCAATGAATAAACGCTCGTGGAAGAAATCGGTAATTGGTGAGTCACTATCTGATAAGAACTGTCTGCGGTGATCATATCTGCTTATACAGGCCAGGCATAGAGGTCTCAACAAGGGATTAGTCGCCATTACAACAGTTAGGAGTCAGAATACATCCAGTTTTATTTAAAAATAAGAATAACCCTCATAAATTAGAAGAAAATAAGAAGCATATCTTGTGACACTATTGAATAAGGCATCCAGACTCCGCCCAGCGTGATGATGTCACTACTCAACTGATGCATTGCGCCCAATGGGCTTTCTCAAGGGTTTTTAAACATGAAACAAATGCTACATTTGAAGTGGAGACTTAAAATTCACATGTGCAAAATAGTGAACAGTCCCCAAATTCAAATGGCAAAATAAAGTCCTTTCTTGAAAATCTCCTGATGATGTACATTAGTAAGGGAACAACTTCCACCAACTCCCAAGAGGGAATACACTCACCTCCAAAACTTCCCCCCATTACATAGTATATGCGCCTGTTGTATCAACCAGGACCAGGATAAGCATATTTGTATAGATCGAACACTGGAAAACACTCTCCACTTGCTCCAGCCATCAGGAATCACCAAAATGGAGCTTCTCTGATTGATCAGCAAATAAGCCTTTCAGAACAAACACCTTAAGCTCAGGCTCTCATAGCAGCAAAAACAAACCTAGTGCTCACCGTAGCAAATTTTATTGTAAAATATATAAAATATACACTCACAAAATTTATAAGAGAAGCTCCTTGTATATACAAGAATGATGGCAAGCAAGAATAATGCAGTTTAAAATCCATATGACAAAGGCCTTATTAGATGTACTGATTTTTACAGCTCGCAACACAAAAGTCCACCCAGGGAATGTTAAGCTCGGTCCAATGAATTTGAATGATGTCATCAGGGGCACATCATCACAAGGTTTTCAAGAAAGGACTTAATTTTGGAATTTGAGCTTTTGGGGACTGTTCATTATTTTGCACAAATTCACATACATATTTTTGGTATTTAATAGGGATATTGCGCAGAATTGGTCATACGTATACAATGGCTTCACAAATACTTTAATAATGCATTCACAGCAGCAGGCATGCATGCTCTGCATAACGCGGCACCACTGGTGTGCACTCTACAGGGAAAGAATCAGCCTGTTTACCTTTTCATTTCTTAAAACTTTACTGAAATGTCACAAAACGACATTTCACTCAACTGTATGCTTGCAGTGCAGTGCATCACAAACACACTGCACCGAGTAAAAAAACGTATCTTGTCTGACTCTTTTTTAACTCACACCAATTTAGTATTTTGGAGTGAACTGAACAAAAGGACACAGGGCAAATTGCAATGCTGCCCAACATACAGTTTATGGTGTGGATGGGCCCAGTGATGTCATAGTACATCCTCCTAGTGCAGCTCTGTCCAGCTTCTCTCACCAGAGGTAGGTTTCTGCGTGGGGGGGTCTAGATTTAGTCTCCACCCCCATGAAGGAAAAAAAAATGTAAAAAAAGTATATATATATATAGTCACTGTCATGCTAATTTTTGTCCTTGTCAACCCAGCCTTATTTTATCTTGATGTTAGGCCAACAATTTATGCAAACCATTAATTCTCCATATGTATCGCCATGTAGCCTTGAAAGTAAAAGTAAAACACATGCTTTTACCTTGAGTGTTACCATTCTGCTACATTACATAAAAACTAAACTGGAGGTGTGCCTCTGTGTGTCAGTGTAAATCCAGGAAGTGAACAGGCAGCAGCTTCAGCTACCCACAGTTAAAATGGCTGCAGCCAGACTTAGTGGAGGGAGATTTCTGCAGCATATTTGGCAAGTACAGAATCACAGTATATATATAAAATAATATGCAAAGTGGTTGGAGGGAAGCTTCAGAATGGCAAAGATGTCTTTATTACAAATTATGTGAGCAGACTGCAGTTCCTCTTTAAGGAGAAAAAGGCCCCCGGGGCTCAAGTGGTTAAAGGGAAAACATACAAAGTGAAATACAGGGCCTTCATTGCTGGCCTTTTCTTTTCATCTTTGTATACTGGCTGTCTTTGGCTTCAATACCTTTTGAGTCACTGGCATAGAACCAGCATTCAGATTAGAAAGTAATAAGTCATGACAGTAGAGCAAATTTAATCAGAAGCCAGTTAAAATGAATATATAGTTCAGCGATGTCCAAATTAAAAGGGCCCAAGGGCCACATTTGTATTAACAAGGCAAGTGGAGGGCGCTTTTGAATGAACCTTTTCTTTTTATAATATCAGTATGCTTACATGCACGCTGACACTGGTCTCTGTCTCTTACCAGCCTTTTTTTTAAGTGATGTGCCACCACAGACAGCAATAATAAACCTTCCTTGCTAATGGGGTTAGGGGCAGCGATAAGCTTCAGCACTGTTGTCAATGGTAGCAATAGTAAAACAACCTTCAATGGCAGCCTTTCTCAACCTTTTCAACTCCGGGGAACCCCTGCTAAAAATTAAAAATCTACAACTCATGATACAGTTTGATGGTCAATGGGAAGAATGCTCCTTACACTTGTGGTCATTGGGAAGAATTACCCCCTTACAGATAGCTAAAAAGATCAATGATGTCATTGGGAATTTATCTGAGAGGTAGAAATTGACCATTGCTCAAGGAACCCCTAGCACCCCCTGGAACCCTGGTTGAGAAACCCTGTTCAATTGTGTCATTGACCGTGGCAGCAATAATAACCTCCAATTCACTGTGTCAGTGGGCACAATATTAACCCCCCTTGCCCCTTCACTGGTGTCAGTGGATACATTTTGAATCCCTTCACTGGTGTTAATGGGTACAATAATAACGCTCCTTCATTAGTGTTAATGCATACAATTAAACCCCCCCCTTCCACCGGGGAGTAGCAGGTACAATAAAAACCCCACCCCTCCTTCATTGGTGTCAGAGGGTAAAATTACACCCTCCCTGCCCTCTTCAGTAGTGTGCATGGCTATTATAGTAAATGCCAGCATTAAAGTGGTAGTAAACGCTCCTATCATTTTCAGCCAAGGAAGCTGCCATCTTGGCCTCTGTTTAATCTACAACTGCCATGATGCTGCACATGTGATCAGCTATGACACCAGTTATTATTGGATGGTTTGACAGTTTGGTTTAGAGCACAACCAATGGGAGTGTTACATTTCCGGCATGTTCCTGGAAATGTAATTGGTTTTTAAACTGTTAAATGGATGGGTTTACTACCGCTTTAATGTTCAATGATTATTTATCTGAACACATTGGATTCTTTTGTGCCTTATCTGGCCAAAACTATATAATACCTGTTGAACTGGAGCTCAAGCCACTCGACAGGCAGTGCTGGAACGAAGAGAGCATTTTAGCACTCAGCACCCAGCTGCCACTCTACGATGAACTGATGGCTTGTGAGCTGCAAAAGATCTCTCGGCTGCTGATTGCACCGCCACAGGTGTAGTGCTCTCTGAATGGCCATATATTAGTATTGTACTGCTTGCCTTAAATCATTTTTGTTATGTGGCATGTACACTTCTGTGTGTTTGTTTTCCCATATTTTCCTATTATATTAGATATTAAAATTTGTAGATTCATCACTAGACGGGGATTTTTATTTGAATCCTTCTCCCTTACCTTCCTTGCTAAATAAACGCATGTACATGCAATGTGATAAATAGCAGTCATGCTGACCATTGTGCAATATAACTTTGCAGGAGGACAAACCTGCATATATATATTGATTTATTTTACCTCATGTACATAAAAGATTAAGAACTACAAAAAAAAATAAGGTGATTAAATCATGTACATACCTGAATCAGCTCATCTATTTTACATGTACATCTAAATACACAATGGAAAGACTCTATATTCTCATTACATATCTTGTTTTTTTTTTTTTTATTTGAGGTGAGAATCAAGAGCACGTAGATTAAACCGATACAAACATAGGGATATTCATATTTGCAAACTCTGGGTGATGTAGTAGTGAGCGACCTGGTAAACCCAGAACCACAACACTGCTGCTGAGCAACCATGCTGCTCCCTAGATCCCATGATCTTGTTCTTCTTGTACATAGTAGAAATAACATTTGAGGTTTCTGTGCCCCACATACATTCTACAATAAGTACGTTTGTTTAAAAAAAATATATATTTTATTAAAAATGCATTAATTCATAAATAATATATAGTAATAATGAGAAGTTATGGAATACTTCTGGGTTGTGTACTTCAGTAGCATTGGGGCTTCTTCTATTATACTTTTGCTTTTTTTGGGAGGGTGAATAGAGTAAAGCCTCGTACACACGGGTCGACGATTGTACGACCGAACGGACCAAATCGATGTTGGCTGTTGTATCTAGCATACTGACATGCACTACACGATCGTACAACCAAGCTGAACGTAGTGGCGGGTTATGAACGTATAAAGAGAAAGTTCAGGTGCATGTAATTAGTGTCTGGCCGTTCCTGACTTCTGAGCATGCGTGTTTTGCACAATACAACTTGTTGGACCAACTTCTCTGTACACACGATACAACGGTCGTATGACCACTTGTTGGTAATACCAACGTTTTCTAGTTTGCTCATACAACTCCTGTTGTATGACCGTCGTACGTCGGCTGTTCTAATCGCACATACTAACTTGATTTAGCATACAATGGTCATTTGTACGACCTGTTGTATACGATCATCGACCCGTGTGTATGAGGCTTAAGGAATCATTAAACCACTGTGAGGTTTAACATGAAATAAGGGGAAATCTCTCTAAAGTGAGGAGAAATCCCTTCCCAAGGTAGTTGCCAGTAGAACAGGTGTCCACATATTCACCTTAGATTTCACCTCTTTTCCTATTTTGGTAAAATGTTGGATTTCCTTTCACTTTCTTTCCTGGAGTTAACGGACACCAAGACAAATACAGAGAGTAAATCTTCCCAACAGGGTCATAGAAAGCAATAAAAACCTAATAGGATTTCAACCCTTCTCCATGCAAAACTAAAAAGAAATGCTTTGACTTTAGTTAGACCTTAATGCAGCTATTCTCAACCAAGGTTCCATGGAATCCTAGGGTTCCTCCAGGGATTGCTAGTAGTTCCTTAAAGTGCTTGTAAACCCTCAAGGTTTTTCACCTTAATGCAGCACCTGCAGCAGCCCCCAGAGCTGGGTCGAGCCTCGCAGCTTACCCGTGCTGCTCCGGTTCTCATTGGCTGGATTGATAGCTGGGGAGCCATTGGCTCCCGCTGCTGTCAATCAAGTCCAGTGACCCGGGAGCCGAGGGGAGGGGCTAAGTCCCGCTGTTTGTGTGAATACACATAACAGCAGGACTCTGGAGCGCGCCTGCATGGGTGACCCCAGGGAAGCGTGGTGGTCACTCGAGAAGAGGAGGAGCCCAGAGCACCACTGGAAGACCCCAGAACATGGGGCTAGGGGCCACTCTGTGCAAAACTGCTGCACTGAGGAGGTGAGAAGAACATGTTTGTTATTCTTTTAAAAAAAATATGAGCCTTTACAATCACTTTAAGCAGTGAGCAACCACTGACACCAATGATCTTTTAGCTATTTGTAATGGGGGGATTCTTCCCAATGACCACAAATGTGGGGAAATTCTTCCCAATGGCCATCACACTAATGTATTGTCTGATGTAGATGAAAAAATGGGTTTCCTGTTCTGCCATACAGCTTTCTCCTTCCTAACTTGACTCCTTGGTTGCACCACTCATAGCTTTTTTGAAGAACCCCAACTGTTGTGTTTGGCATGATACATTGGCTGTTGCTCTATATCAGTCTTTCTTAACTAGGGTTCCTCCAGAGATTGCTAGGGGTTCCTTAAGCAATGAGCAACCACTGACACCAGTGATCTTTTAGTTATCTGTGAAAGTGGTATTCTTCCCAAGGAGCACAAATGTAAGCAGTATTCTTCCCAATGACCATCCCACTAATGTCAGCTGTAGATATAATAATTAACTGGGGTTCCCTGAGACCTTAAAATGATTTCAAGGGTTCCTCCATGTTGAAAAGGTGGAGAAAGGCTTCTTTACTGTATAACAGAAACTTCAGAATGCTAATTTAATGCTGCCTATACCCCCACAACTAGCCTTAAAGTGGTTATATCCTCTTCTTGCATATTTTTACCTACAGGTAAGCCTATAATAAGGCTTACCTGTAGGTAAAATGAATATCTCCTAAACCTGTACGGTTTAGGAGATATTCACCTTGCATGCAGCCGATGATGTCAGCTGTGCATGCGCCCTGAAGGTCCGGTGAATGCTGCTGGAAAATCAGAGCTCCTTGCCGGAATGGAGGACTCCCACGCAGGACGTCATCCCGGCTCTGGCCACTCACAACGCCAGAGACACGAACCCAGAAAAAAATGCAGAGGCAACATGTCACCTTCCTCTGCAGTGACCAGCAGGTGGTAAGTATTTCATAATAAGCTTGTATGCAATGCATACTAGCTCATTATGCCTTTGCCTTACAGGTTCTCTTTTTTTTTTTGTGGTCAGGGCATACATACGCTTTAAAGTGGTTTTAAAGCCTTAAGGTTTTTCTCCTGAAAGTGGTTGTCAAGCCACAAAAAAAACACCTGCAAGACAAAGGCATAATGAGCTAGTATGCATCGCATACTAGCTCATTATGAAATACCTTAGATTAATGCTGTTGCAGCGGTCCCGAGCACCGCTGTGACCGGCGTCATGTCTTCTGTGTCTTCCTCTGGGATCTCGGGCTCCAGCCAATCACAGTGTGGGATCCAGCGATGTGAGTGGCCGGAGGCGGGATTACGTCATTCGACATGCGTGCGGGAGCCACCGGCTACGGCACATTCACTGAACAAATGGCACCCTGGGGCTATTTGTTCAGTGCGCATGTGCAGATGACGTCGCATCATGCTGATACATTGAATATCTCCTAAACCATACAGGTTTAGGAGATATTCTCAGTATCTACAGGTAAGCCTGATTATAGGCTTACCCATAGTTTAAAGTGGTTGTAAAGGGTTTACAACCACTTTAATGCATTTTATGAATTAAAGTGAAAAACCTTCTGTGAGGCAGAATCACCTCCAGTCCACCCTTATACTTACCTGAGTGCGATCCTGATCCAGATATGTGCCGCTGTCTCCCTCCTTCCTGGACAGATTGATAGCAGCGGGAGCCATTGGCTGCCGCTGCTGTCAATCAAAGGCTGGGCCTAACTACCCGCTTTGTGTCAAAAGAGGCTTTGCACGGGGGCACTTGCTGAAGAAGATTGGGGCTGCTCTGTGCAAAAGCATTGCACAGAGCAGGTAAGTATAACTTGTCTGTTACTTTAATAAAAAAAAAAGAAGCTTTAATGCTGCTTTAAAATCCGGTCACAAGTTTATTAAAACAAAACTATTATTATGTATTATTGGTTGCTACAGGTTGCTGGGTTTAAGAGTGTTTCCTCTCTATACCTGTTACATAATTGCCTTATTACTGTGGCAATAATCTTCCAGACAATGCTTAGCAAACCTATTAATACTTACAGTATATGTTCATTTCTTTAGGGATTCAGTAATGAATCACATAGCATCTGGATGTTTGCAGCTCAAGTTTTCAAGTTTTTATTACATTAATAGGTTTGTCTTTTTCTTGCATGGTTGTAGATAGGTAGCTTGAGACAGACTTATTGAGCATCATTAAACCTGACCCCCATTGCTGCTAAACTTGTTACCATTCAGTGATCATTCAATGATCTCTCACAGATCATTAACAAATCAGTGTGCTAGCCAGCAGTGACTTTTATAGCTTCTAAACGGCTCATGCTTCCAGACAAAGAAGATCATGAGAGGCAGTAATGACCAGACTAAATTAAGCTTGATTTAAAGACCACAGCAGTCCTTTACTAGTCCTATATCTTGTCATTGTTTTATTACTTAAAGCAGAGTTCCACCCACATTTGGAATTTCCGCTGATCGTATCCCCCCCCTCCCCCCCTCAGTTGTCACATTTGGCACCTTTCGGGGGGAGGGTGAAGAGGATACCTGTCTTGGACAGGTATTCTTTTCCCACTTCCGGGAGCCCGGCCGCAGCACATTACATGAGCAGCCCGGCTCCCTCTTCCTCCCTCCTCTGCCACTGACAGAGCACTTCGTGCATGCGCAGTAGGTGCCCGGCCTCGAAGCCCAACGGCTCCACTGCTGAGTTCCCTTACCCGCCATGGCCGCGGCTGCACCTGACCAGCTGATCCGAAGATCGGCGGCGGTGCTGACATCGCTGGACTCCAGGACAGATAAGTGTCCTAAAGTTAAAAGTCAGCAGCTACTATATGTGTAGCTGCTGACTTTTAATTATCAAATCGGTGGCGGACCTCCACTTTAACACCGAACTGCACAAATGAATGCAGTTCTGTATCCATGAACACTACATTAATGCAATTTTACATACAGGTAGTGCAGGTATCCAAACTTGACTTGGTATCAGCCCCTTGCAATGCACAGAACACTGGGAGAGCAAGAAATAGCACAAGGACCTAGTCAGCTTTGCTGCAATGGTCACGGTGTTAGGAGGAGAGTGCAGAGTGACAGAGAGAGGAAAGCAGCGGTGTACTTTGTCTACTTTCACTGTCCAGTCACAAGCCATGGGAGAGACAAGACCTTTATTGAGCGTGTCTGGAGTTCAACTTTAACAAAGTGCAAATACAATACAATGGCACTTTTTTTTTTTTAAATGAACATGATACAAGCTAGAATTGCCTTTTAAAGTGGTAGTAAATGTAAGAAATAAAGAATCCCCTGACAGGTCTCTTCTGTCATAAATCTCTCCCCTGCCTGTCAGCGGGTAATGTGATCTAAACTGCACATGCGCAGCTCAGACCACATTTACTGCCCCCTTTGCATGCCGCTACGATGTGACTCCTATGCACATGTGCAGGAGTGACGACACCGCTACCCGCCATTCAAATGGACAAAGATCCTGAACCCGAAGGAAGAGCAGATGAAGATGGAAGCACTGGGGGGCCATGACAGTGCAGCACTGCAGGGCTCTGTTTGTAACTAAGTCTTTCATAATGTATGAGTCTCTAGCGGTCAGCAAGACCCCATGGGATAGCTCAAAGGGGTCAAGTCCTGCCCTGATTTCTGTCCACAGGTTGATACTGACTACAGCACCGGCCTCTTCTGCTCGACTACAGGTGCAAGATTGGTCAGAATTGGTGGTCTCACTTTGCCCACGCAGCGGAAGCGGAAAAAAGGCCAGGCAGCAGCTGTGGGGTCAGTCACTGTGCTGAAGAAGGGGACCAGACCATGGCTCCTGCCCACCGTTCCACACTAATGTTTAATGATTTAATGGTGTTTTCAGTGGAGGGTTCGTCGTCCAGGATAGTCTGGATGGACACCGTGTCTTGATTTACTGCTATGTGGTTAATAGCCAGAATGGCTTCATTTCAGTTAAAGGTTGTTTGAGATATTTTATTAAGGCTACCACTTGAATTAACACCAAGGCCAAATTATAATTGCCAAATAAATATTATTGCTTTATATGTTTGAGCTTGTCTCTTTATTTATTTGTATTGACTCCCTTTGTGCTATCCCATGTACTATTATGCAGTGCAGGTATACCGGTATAACAGGTATACCAATCATTTAATGCCCAACTGCACCTTTCACAAAAAATGAATGGTTAAACATTTCTGAAATATATCATTGGCTTACTTTTAAGGCCATGGAAATCATTTCTAGAAGTTTTACAAAGTCCTTTGCTATGCTGCAGGTTGCAGAGCTGGACTGTGCTCTGTAAGAGGTCTCTCTAAAGTGGACCTGTCTGCCACCCACTGAGTCAGATCTCTCAAGCCAACAGGGAGCAATCGCTGTGCTTATTGCAGAGCCCTAACTTTGATTCCGCTTGGGTGGGACTTCTGCAGCAAGATTGCTAGATTTCTGCTCCCCAGCAAAGTCCTGTAGCTCGTTTTCTTGCCAAATGACTTTACAAAGCTGCTTGAAAATGATTTCTGCAGTCAAAATATTAATGTGGTATTAAACTTGAAAGCAAACATTTTTTATCTTGCAGCTTACCAATTCTTAGATGTGTGATGGTTGCATTTGTTTTCTTTTTTAGACTTTATTTCTTTTGTTTTCACCTGGTGATCTGCCCGGTAAGTCTGTTGTTTTTCATCAGGACAAACTTTCCTGCAGATTTAGCAGTTTGGGGATTGAGACAAACCATTTAACAGTGACAGGGGTGCTTACACTGATCAGCTTTTATTTATTTATATAAATCCTTTATTCCAAAAGAATTATCACTGTTGCTGTAACTGCTTATAAAGCATTAGCTGAAGTCCAGTCTCAGTTTGCTAGTGTATTTAACTATGGCTATCAGTGCCCATCAGTGCCACCCATCAGTGCCCACCAGCGCCACCTATCAGTGCTCAACAGTGCTGCATATCAGTGACACCTATCAGTGCCCATCAGTGTGGCATATTAGTGCCTCCTCAACAGTGCCCATATGTGCCGCCTCATCAGTGCCCATAAGTGCAGCCTTATCAGCGCACATCAGTAAAGGAGAAAAATAACTTTTTTACAAAATTTACTGACAGAAACTAAGAAAAACTTTTTTTTTCAAAATTCTTGGTATTTTTTCTTTTTTTTAGTAAAAAATAAAAAACCCAGCAGTGATTAAATACCACAAAACAAGTTCTATCTGTGTGAAGAAAATGATTAAAAATGTATTTGGGTACAGTGTTGCATGACCACCCAATTGTCATTCAAAGTGCGACACTGAGAGCTGAAAAATGGCCTGGGCAGGAAGAAGGTGAAAGTACCCAGTATTGAAGTAGTTAAATCTGCTAGTACATCTAACACTCCCCCCCCCCAGAGTGACAATGCTACTGTCCAAAGGAGCCCCCTGTGCCCCTTCATCCAGAGTGGGGACACTCTAATTCAGTTGGTGTGTTATTGGCCAGATCACCAGGTGAAAACAGAGGGGAAAAGCTTGAAAAAAGAAAACTAATGCAGCCACCACATCTAAAGATTGGTAAGCTGCAATGTAGTACATTTTTAGTTTTGGTATTATTACAGCATTCAGCCATTATAAGTTTAAACCTCTTTTTATCACCCTGGGTATATTTTTTTCCAGAAGGTACAGTTGGACTTTTAACTCCATTATTTAACAAGCTGTTAGTGTGAGACAGTTATCTGCACTTTCTAAGGCTCCATGCACATGGAACGCTTTTCAACCTCCCCTGAACGTTTTATCTTGACAGCTAGAAACAGGCATCTAAAATGTCGGTTTTGCTTGCCGCGTTTGCGTCTAAGAGCATTTTCTTTTTAAAAAAAAGGTTTTTCTTTGTAAATGGTAACGCCTGTAAACAAAACGCTCCTAGATGCGAGTTACCGTGTTTACACACGTTTAGCGGTGTTTTGCCGCGTTCGGCGTCTGAAACGCTGGTAAACTCGGCGTCTGAACCCATTTTTGGGCGTTCAAAGAACAGCCTCTAAACACAACTGCCTAAAAACGACTGTAAACAAGCCTGTGTACGTGTGAGCATAAGGGTCCTTTCACACATACGGACCATTCATCAGTTCATCAGTTCCGTCACATCAAAACGGATGAAGTATTCATCTGTTTTTCATCCGTTTTTTTCGTCAGTTTTTTCATCCGTTTTTCATCTGTGGTCATCAGTTTTTCATCAGTTTTTTTCACATCCACTACCAATGCAGAAATGGATGAAAAACTGACCGTTCATCCGTTTACATCCGTTTTTCGTCCGAACCGTTTTTTGACGGATGAAAAATAAGACTTTCATCCGTTCAAAAAAACAGATGTTGACGGAAGCGGATGAAAACGGAGGCAAATGAATGATCATCAGTTGTCATCAGTTTTTCCATAGAGTTGCATTGATGTCCGTTTTTCATCCGTCAACGGATGGATGAAAAACGGACAAACGGTCCGTATGTGTGAAAGGGACCTAAGATAACATTATTTGAGTTCAGGGGCAGTTGAAATAAACGTCCAAACGCCTCTAAACGCCCATTTACAGCGTCCCGTGTGCATGGATCCTTAGTAACATCAGGCAAATATATCAAAGCACTAGCAGCTTTATTATTATTTTTTGATTCTATGTATAAATCATACATGGTAATGGTACCACGCTGGCAGCTTGTTAAATGGTGGGGTCACATGAGTGGTAGACTTGTTGAGTTGAATTTGCACACACACATCAATAGCTTTCACCCCAAACAAGGAAAATTGCATGTGACATAGGAGAGTTGGGATGAACGGTGTTTGTGACTTGCTCTTGTCTGTGTTCTCATAATGTGAAGCCATCAGCATGCCAGGAAAGAAAGGCAGCCACAGAGATGTCAGTGGAACACCTACTGCAAATAATGGCACCTCTAGGGGATAGATGTTAAAACTGATTTCAGATGTCACTGCTTTAGCCTGGTGTGATACGACAGTACAATGTATATTATAAGACTCCAGCTTACCCCTGGGAAGTGAATCATATTGGACCTGAAGCACTTTGCTATGATCCCAGTATGACTTATTCTTTTGTACAGCCTTATCTTATTGTAGTGTAGTAAGACGTAAAAGCTGATTTCTTTTTTTTTTTTTTTTAATAAATCGTTTATTGACTAAAGGTGTAATAGATTGGGGTTGAAACTTGTCTAAAACCAGAGCTATATCTTCCTTTAGAATCAAACGCAATTGTTCCTCAAAAATTCTAGCAAGCTATTAAGATACTTGCTTCTTCATGAACTAAGACAAATGCTGTCTGATAAAATGGCTGCTAACACGGAAGATCCCTTCAACTTGCTGCCTATAGTAATGAGAACAGAGTAATAACTAATCTAGGATACTGATTGGTTCTATTTGGCAAAGCAAATGGAAGCTGTCTATGGATTGTGAGCCATGCCGTTTACTTTATTGTCTATATCAACTGCCTACTGTTTTGTAAGAGTGCTGCAGCCAACGCTTTTCAGAATATCCAAATAGCGGCTGCTTCTGATTATTGTTGTTTGCTTTTTTGGCTGACAATTTTCCACCTGGCTCCTTCGATTATTCAATCGAAGAATGTTGGGTGGGAGACGGTTGACTGAGTCACCCATGTAGAAAATTTTGTATAGTGGGGAATCTTTTGCATTCAACACTTCCAGGTGTGTCGCATGCTAGGGCCCTGCACATGCGCTTTGTGGTTTCTCCTGCAGACCCCTGCATCAGTACAGAAATAGTATTGTCAAGGGCAAGGAACCACAGAGGGGGACTGGGCATTCAACATCCTGGGAAGTGGGAATGCTCCCAGATAGCAAGCAATTGAGATGCAAGTTTGAAAATGACTTGCTAAGCTGTTGCTAGAATTGCCAGGTGTCACAAGTTTGTTGCACAATTGCAGCAAGTCCGCATTGTATGACTCCAGATTAACTTTCTTTGCAAACATTCTGTAAGTCTGCTTCAAGTTCTGGTTCAGTTATGTTGTGCAGTAATCATCCCACCACAGGGGTCACCGTGACTTGCAGAGCTCTTGTCATAGACTCACCACTGCAACTTTGCTCTTGTTAGCCACCAAATTTGCTACAAAGTATCAACTACAACCTGTGCTACAAGTGCTCTGCAAGTGTACAACTTGCCAGTGAAAATGTGCAGCAAGTTAACAAGACCTACAATTCAACACTGTCACACATTTGTGGCAAGTTATCCGTTCTATCTGGACTGAAGAGTCTTCATTTCTGTATTAAAAGTCTTCTTCTCAAAGGGATGCTTTTTTAATTGTTGTTAGCTGGCCACAGAGTCACTTACCATAGAACAGGGGTAGGCAACCTGCGGCCATCCAGCTGTTGTGGAACTACATTTCCCATGAGGCATTACAAGACTGGCAGTTACAATTACTCCCAGAGGCATGATGGGACTTGTAGTTCTGCAACAGCTGGAGGGCCGCAGGTTGCCTACCCCGGCCATAGAAGGTCAAAGTAAGGATTTGGGTTTTTCATAGAGGCTTGGTAGGATTCTAAGTTTTAGGGGTTGCAGCAACAACTGTGTCCTGATGTTGAATTGGTTTACACTGAGAGCTCCAAACAGCTCAATATCATGTATGTATCTCACGAGGGCTTCAGTGAGCCACACTGCTCCAAAATGTGGACTGAGGTATAGGGAGGCCACGAGAAGCATCCTTGTGTACTGAAACCATATTTGGAGGCTCAGCATGTGTACACTTGATTACATCTTCATAAAACTAGGCAAGTGAATCAGGGTGGAGCTAAATTCTACATAGCAATGGTGGGCGCTTGCCATACTTGCACAATATGGTGCACTTATTGGGGCGCCCCTCCGTTTCCTCCAGTGGTCACGGGTCCAACATCTAGTTCCTGCTCTGTCTACACCACCCTTGCTTCTTCTTCTGGGTCCTGTAGTGCCTCTCTTTGGCCTTTGGACAGCAACTAAAGATGTAAAACCTGTGGATGCACACAAGGCCCCATTGCCCCCTGCACACGGCTCTATTCTTGGCATGCCAGCAACAAGCTGGGGTTTAAACGGTACAGTGCATTGTACACAAGAAAAGAAATGAGACTTTACATGCCTTGTATGGCAAAAAGAACTCCAGCTCCTTGCAGTTTGTCACAACAATACTTTGCTTGTGCCTTAAGGTAGGTTGTATGTTTCAGTAAAGGAGACGTGTGTGTTTGCACCTGAAAACCAGTCTAAACTCATCTTGTAGCTGTACAGGTATGAGAACAAAACCTTGATTGGATGCCACTAAGTTTGCTCCTGTTTTCAGATGTCATCACCACTGTGTTTCAGTGATTTTACAGGTCTAACCTCTTCCTTTTTTATGACCTTTAATCTTCTCTATGGTAGACATTTATCCATAAAACAGGGAAATGTCTATGGAATTCAGAAGTCCTTGTAAAGTGGACTTCACAGCATTCAACAAGCCATCTGCTACCATAAAAGCAGCTAATCAGGATGGAATAATTTCATTTCTAAACATGTTATCAGGAGTTAGAATGAACCGTTCTCCTGGTAAACAGGCAATGCAGGAAAAATAATCTATTTTTGACATTAGAAAAACATGCAGTTCAGACACTTTACCATGACTTTCCAAGAAGATGCTTATTAACTCCTACTATGCTGACAGAGAAGATTGACAGCGAAATGATTAACCTGTAGTCATCACAGCAGCAGGTTCAGTACATACATTTGTGATGTTTATCCTTTAATGCTTGATTGAGTTATAAATGCTGAAGTATAGTTTGCAGCCATGAAAGAGATATGTCTCTGAACTGAAATATAATTATAGATCTGTTCTGTGGATTCTGAATTTGCTGTGTTAGATCACGTTTATATTATCTACGTGTTGGTGCTGCGTTTGTACAGGTGTATGCAATTAGTCCTTTTTTAATGCAATAAATAATTTTACAGAAGTGCTCCAGAGTATTCACAGTTTGAATTTGGATGTATACCCTCACACAGTTGTGTGACATAAACCCACTCTTAAATGGTATATGGGGCCATTCTTGTTATAATGACCTCCCAAATGACATTAATGTCTATCAAAAACTAGGCCTGCCAGAATCCCTGGAAACCCTTCACAATACAAATAGCTTATTCTTGAAATGATGCTTAAAGCCCAGCTAAAAAGTTTAAGTAGCACAATGTATTATAGCATAATCCTCCGAGGCATAGTGCAGGTCTCATGTACTCAACCTTCAAGTTAATTGCCTAATACAAGTAACTAGAATTTCCTCTCATACTAAACTTGACCCCTCATTTTAAATCATTGTTCAAATCCGAACTTCATTGTCCTCCTGGTAACACCTCAAGCACAGATGGTTACTTTGACCTATATTGAAAACCACTGACCTATTTGATCCTCCAGACAGAAATAGCAGGGATTTCCATTAGAATAGAGGAGCATATCACACCAAAACTGTCAGTGGTGGCACTACCTACAAGCTGTCAGTTGTGACATCTCCTCCTTTTCCCAGCCTTACCCTAGTGTACATCAATATCCGTGATGTTATTGTAACAACACTTCCACTTATTTATCTGATTGACATAATGCATTTGTCAATATCAAAGAAAGAACATCTTTGTACACCCCTGGGAAAATTTTTTTACATAATTGCATCCTTCATTTATACATTCGAAAGTAGTTTTATTTAACGTAAAATTAATGAAAAAGAGTTAAATCCCTTGGTGGTATCTATCTAGGACAATAGTATGTCGATGTGTTTCCATAAATAAACTGGGTATGTTTAGTTATCCTGCAGCAAAACAATCAATGTTCATGATATTATAATGCCCCTTGCGAGGGGACTTGATTCATTCCTTATGTTTAAGTGCACATAGAATATGCACACGGTAGCTGCACACGAAGCTCCTTGGCATTTGGATCATTGTAACGTCACGAGCATGTTCCCCTGGGATGTTCCACTGGGGTCAGATTCTACGCTTTGCCTGGGTGCAGTGTCACACATCTGTATGAATGGCATCATTCGAGACCTGGCAGCCTTTGCTTGGATGCTTTTAACATCTTCATTAAAATTTTAAATGGGGGAAGGAAAGTCTCTGGTTGTCACGCCAAATGCATAAAACCCCGGCTTTCAGCTTGAGTAAAGCACACCGCTCACCGGCTTTCTGTTTGCTGCTTGTGTTCTCCCCCAGCTCGCAACAACACCAGCTTCTAAATGAAAGACGTTGCATTTAACACATTCCTCTGGGAGCTTGTCCCTAAGTATTAGTGCTTTACTCATTTTATTTCAAGGTAATTATACGCTTTATCATTAGAACCATGCATCATCAAACTCCAGTTTTTCAAAACGCATTGGGGTTGATTTACTAAAACGAAAGCGTGCAAAATCTGGTGCAGCTGTACATGGTAGCCAATCAGCTTCTAACTTCAGCTTGTTCAATTAAGCATTGACAATAAAGGCTAGATGCTGATTGGTTTCTATGCAGAGCTGCACCAGATTTTGCACTCCCCAATTTTCGTAAATCATCCCCACTTTGCCCCAATTTTAGTAAATAAACACAGTGTATTCATTTATTACACCTGAACCTCCAGACACCACTTCTTTTTTTTTTTTCTAGGACAAGCTATCAATACACTACCAAAATTTGGTTGTGCCACCATCCCTGTTTAACGGGTACCCTGCATTATTTGTGTGCCCAATTATGCCTAATTCGTTGGTATGTTAGTGATGTGCATTATTTAAAGTCCCATTGGCAAACAAATAATGCTGGCTGTAAGCTATCAATATACAACATATAATACTAAAATACTAAAATTCTCCTTCTTGCAAGATCTCTCTAGTGGTCGGGATTATGCAGACATCAGTTAAGACCTAAAGCCCATAAAATGCTTTCAATCACAACACACAAGTAAAAATAAAGTCCTAAGCTCAGAACACCAGCAGGATCTGTGTTCCAAGTTTTTATTACAGCCCACAATTTGATTTTGTGTATATCTTAGTGAGACTAAAATTGTTTAGGGAACAGTCAATGCTTACTTTGTGCAGTTTAGCAAATCCAATAAGCCGGAAGCTATTCACATGCCTAAATGAGCTGAATAAGTTAGCATCACATATATAGTAAATTGCTTTGAAAGCAAGCTCTGGTTGTAAGTGCGGGTTTTTCTGCCCCAAGCTCCTCCAAAACGCACCCTTCAAAGTATGAAAATCAAACTTACCCTAAAGGATGCGGATTGCAGTTCATTTGTCTTGCTCCTGACAGCGGGTGCAGTGATGTTGCAGGTAAGCGGTGAGTTCTCACAATGGCTCCTGCACATTCACTCTCTTTCTTGTTTCTCAGCATCCCACTCCTTGTAGTTGCACATTCTCTGCCTGGTTTAAGCTTTTGCTAATTGTCTTTTTTTTTTGCTTCCAGAGTTGCCTGTCAAGAATCCTGTGCAAAAGGTTTTCTTGCTGTCAGCAGAGTCTTAAAATCCATTGTCTTTTATAATAAAATCCAGATCTGTTTGTTTTATTGAGATCAAAAGGATAAGCGCTGACCCCACATCATCACGTTCAGGACACATTAAAATTTCATTAAACACATAATGCTCCTGGAATGTGCAGCTTCCCTCCTCTGGTTTTCCTTACTTCTGGCTTACCAACTAAATAGCAGGTCAATGTGGATAAAACGTGGAGCCAGCAGTTCTAGCACGAAATTGGTTATAAGGAGAAAATGCATTTGTCACAAGATTGATGTCATTGTCAGATGTGTGAGCACAGTTCTTCTTGAACTTTTCCCACATTCTTTAAGGTTGCCTACCCTGGCACTGGAGGTAGCTCTCAGGCACAGATGATGTGCTTCCTCTTCTTTCCTTTCTTTCTTGGAAGTGCAGAATATACATGGGCAAATCCCTGAAAAGCAGCAGCAGCAGCAGTGTGGACAGCACCAGGCGGAAGGCACAGACAAGTGCATTACAGAAGCTATTCAACGTGAGGATTCGGTGATAGGCTGCTGCTTCCATACATAATAAACCCACTAATTACTTTTTCTGATGGACAGCAGCTTACGATTGTTGCAGGGACGAGCAGCTGATATGAGGTCTGTTAGGTGTTGTATGATTGAGCAGCCTTTCCATGGAGACGTGCACGCAGCAGGAGGCTGCAACTCAACCCATGCCACCAGGTAGACTGTGCACAAGTCACTCTGACCCCCACTCCAGTGCTTTTCTGTCTGCGAGGTCACATGTAGGCTCGCTTTACACCCAAACCCTTTTACAGCATTCCTTCTGCTTTGGGCTCTTTCCTTTTAAAAGCTGTTCTTTGTATAAAGAGCTTGCATACGAAACACGTTATCATATCACACAATGTGAAATATTAACACACTACAATAATTACTTCCGGAATCAAGATAACATTATACTAATGAAAGAGAACAACGCTCTGTGTTAACAGTATAACAAAGCGCTCCCTTTTATTTGCAGCCTGTTTAAAGGGATGATTGAAGATGTTTTTTCATACTTATTGATGTTATTTCCTTTGCTAATGTCTGACCCAATTGAGGCGACTGTAAATGTTCACTTTTTTTCAGTGCAGAAAATGCCACAAATCGCGCTTTTTATACACCCAATAGAAAATAGATCAATCAGCAAGTGACAGGAGGAGGGAAATCGGGTTATACAATTTACAGGAGAGGGGGCAGATTTGGTGAAGCAGAAATAATTCCTTCTTCTCTGCTTGTGGTAAGTTGTATGGAGCGGTGTACGTGTATTCATTCAGTCTCGCACGTATGTCCACAAGTGTGACAGCAGACTGCATGTTCCACAGTAATATAATAATCATAACATCAGACAATAGAGGAGGAAATTCTGAATCGCGGAAATTGTCAGTAAACTCTGTGTCTGGTTCTCATCAGACTTACCTAATTAGTGCCTGTACAGAAAGGCGTACATGGTAGTATCTGTAATTAAAACTTTCACATGTCTCCTATTTAATATTCACACTACAGCAGCCAACACAAATACATTAAGTAAATGTTGCCTATGCATGTATACACCACTGCTAAAAGTATTATAGCTTACTTTCACTCTGTCTCTCTCTCTCTCTCTCTCTCTCTATTCATATATATAAATTATATTACCAAAAATATTGTGACACCTGCCTTTACACGCACATGAACTTTAATGGCATCCCAGTCCTTAGTCCGTTGGGTTCAATATTGAGTCGGCCCAACCTTTGCAGCTATAACATTTTCAACTCTTTTGGGAAGGCTGTCCACAAGGTTTAGGAGTGTGTCTATGGGAATGTTTGACCATCCTTCCAGAAGCCCATTTGTAAGGTCAGGCACTGATGTTGGACGAGAAGGCCTGGCTTGCAGTCTCCGCTGTAATTCATCCCAAAGGTGTCCTATCGAAAGCAAACAAACATTACCCCTGGGACTTTACAAACATGGGTTCCCCCAGTAAATAGAAATATCTGAGCATTTAAAATCATATAAAGTTTTATTCAATAAGATATTAAAAATGAGGAGGTACACAAGTAGGTGTTACAGACACATTGCATAAGAATAAAAAAGCTGTACATTACAGGATTGGTAAGATTGCAATATAAAGTTCACATTGGCTGCTGAATGCTGAAAATCCCAACATGTTTCAGAATCTTGTTATTTTATGAAACAATATATTTTGCGGATACTAATGTATGGCAGCTGTGCAATTTAGGAGCGCTTTCAGCCAGGGACCCACAGCACCGCCACACTGCATCATACTGGGCAGGTAAGGTGGAAAAAGTGGGAACCGATGGCAATGGTCCTCGCTGGGCTGACTCAGATGGATATAGGGGGGAAGAAATGGTCTGAAGGGAGGAGGCCCAACAGACGTGCGCTACCAGGTCCTCACAAGGATCGCAAACTAAGTATGGAGGCAAATCTGTGCTAGACTAAGGGTATTGACCTATAGGAAGTCCATGTATCAATCCAGACAGTGCTGACATGATCTCTGTGAGAGCAAACCCTTCCTCCCTCCAGCAGCCAGCTATCGGGTTGAGGTCAGGACTCTGTGCAGGCCATTCAAGTTCCTCCACCCAAACTCGCTCATCCATGTCTTTATGGACCTTGCTTTGTGCACTGGTCAAAATCATTTGGTGGAGGGGGGGTTATGGTGTGCAGTTGTTTTTCAGGGTTTGGGCTTAGTCCCTTAGTTCCAGCGAATGGAACTCTTAAGGTGCCAGCATACCAAGACATTTTGGACAATTTCTTGCTCCCAACTTTGTGGTTACAGTTTGGGGATGGTCCCTTCCTGTTCCAACATGACTGCGCACCACTGCACAAAGCAAAGTCCAAACAGGTTATGGATGAGCGAGTTTGGGGTGGAGGAACTTGATTGGCCTGCACAGAGTCCTGACCTCCACCCGATAGAACATCTTTGGGATGAATTAGAATGGAGACTACAAGCCAGGCCTTCTCGTCCAACATCAGCACCTGACCTCACAAATGTGCTTCTGGAAGAATGGTCAAACATTCCCATAGACACTCCTAAACCTTATGGACAGCCTTCCCAGAAGAGTTGAAGCTGTTATAGCTGCAAAGGGTGGGCCAACTCAATATTGAACTGTACAGAATAAGATTGGGATGCCATTAAAGTTCACGCGCGTGTAAAGGCAGACATACCAATACTTTTGGTAATATAGTGCATATATATATATATATATATATATATATATATATATATATATATATATACCGATCAGCCATAACATTATGACCACTGACAGGTAAAGGGAATATCTAGTTACAATGGCATTTGAAAATTGTTGGGATATGTTAGGCAGCAAATGAACATGTTGTCCTTGAAGTTGATGTGGTGAAAGCAGGAAAAAATGGGTATCACAGTATGTTGTGTATGGGGTTGTGAAGCCCATGGTGACCCATGTCCACAGCCAAAAGCTTCTACAATGGTCACATAAACATCAGAACTGGGCTACGGAGCATTTGAAGAAGGTGGCCTGGTCTGATGAATCACATTTTCTGTTACATCATGTGGCTGGCCGGGTGCGTGTGTGTCACTTACCTGGGGAAGAGATGGCACTAGGATGCGGTATAAGAAGGCAAGTTGGCAGAGGCAGTGTGATGCCTTGGACAATGTTCTGCTGGGAAACCCTGGGTCCTGCAATTCATGTGGATGTTACTTTGGTGTCCATGCCTCAATGGGTCAGGGCTGTTTTAGTAAAAGGGGGCCATACTCAATATTAGGTGGGTGGTCTTAATGTTATGGCTGATCGGTGTATATAGTATATAGATTTAATTTTCATTTTGTAGTTTTATAAAGCATTGAGTGACTTTCACCAATCATTCACTGGTGGTGAATC
This sequence comes from Glandirana rugosa, assembly GCA_018402905.1. Taxonomy (NCBI): domain Eukaryota; kingdom Metazoa; phylum Chordata; class Amphibia; order Anura; family Ranidae; genus Glandirana; species Glandirana rugosa. Next base: position 722,215 of record BLSH010321501.1, on the reverse strand, counting down.
AATTACTGCCATTTAAAGGTTAACTCCACTTTTGTTATATAGTGTATACAATTGCAACACAAGTCATATTATAATTGAAAGTTATTAAAAAATTATCTTTTGCTTTTAATCTGCAGTGCTGTAATTTTCTGTGAATGCAATGCAATAGGGCAGCCTGGGGGCATTCTGTACACAGATGGTATACAGCACGCCCCCCCCCAGATATGTCATTTCCTGCTTGTGTGATTGGCTTACTGATTTTCTTCACTAAAATACAAATCAGATTCTGGGTGTCCCCTGCAACAAAAATGTAATTTTTAGTGAAATAGTCCAAAATGGAAATTATGTCTAAAGGGATGCAGACCTTGCCATTTTTCTAATTAGAGCCCTGCAGATGCAGCAGCTGACTGATAATTATAACATCACTCCCATACAGATTCACTCGTCACATGGACACAGATAAACAAACAGTTCTTTCTTTGGAATAACTAAAAGGTAGGAATCTGCAACAACGGTTGTTAAAATCCATGCAATGTACACAGATCACCCAGGAGGGAATGTTTTCTTCTCAACAAAAGTGGAGTTACTCTTTAACCGCTTGCCGACCGCTAGTCGGCAATTGACGGCGATAGTGTGGCTCAATAACGCAAAACGCCGTCATACGACGGCGGCCGCGAGATCGAGCCCAGTGAGTGTGTCCGGGGAGGGCCAGGGAGCGGGTGCGGCGGAGTCGATCTCCGCCGGCCACCCGCGATGCCCCCCCCGGAGTGAAAGAACGGAGGTCCGTGTAAGTAAACACAGACCTCCGTCCTGTGAGAGGGGGAAGGGCTGTGATCACAGCCTTCCTCTACACAGAAGGTGTGATCACTTCCCTTCTCCTGTTAGGGCAGTCCCCCCACAGTTAGAACATGCCCAGGGAACACAGTTAACCCTTAGAGCGCCCCCTGCAGGTTAACCCCTTCACTGCCAATGGCATTTACACAGTAATCAGTGCATTTTTATAGCACTGATCACTGTATAAATGCCAATGGTCCCAAAAAAGTGTCAAAATGGTCCGACATGTCCGCTGAAATATCGCAGTACCGCTAAAAATCGCAGATCACCGCTATTACTAGTAAAAAAAATAAATAAATAAAAACCCCAAAAATGAATTCTCATCATCCGTAAACGCGACCACTTTTGCGCAAACCAATCAATAAACGCTGATTGCAATTTTTTTATCACAAATATGAGGAAGAATATAAATCGGCCAAAACCGATGAAAAAAATGTTTTTTTATATATTTTTTTGGATTTGTATTTTAGCAAAAAGTAAGAAATTTGGGTTTTTTTGCAAAATTGTCGCTCTTCTTTTGTTTATAGCGGCGATCAGAAATGATGCATCGGTGATCAAATACGACCAAAAGAAAGCTCTATTTGTGGGGAAAAAAAGGATGCAAATTTTGTTTGGGTACAACGTTGCACGACCGCGCAATTGTCAGTTAAAGCGACGCATCGCCGAATCGCAAAAAGGGCTCCGGTCCTAAAGTGTGAAATCCTTCCGGGGCTGAAGTGGTTAAATAACACACACCCAAAAGTTTCACCAGTGAATGTTTGGTGGATGTCAGAGTCACTGCTTTAGAAATATTCCCCTTATCATATAGTGGAGGGGCTTTTTTTCTTACCAGCAGTGTCAATTTAGCTATTCAAGTTCACATTCCCATTATCTGCAGAGCAAATAAAGTAGATCTTACTCTTGCTGCTATAAAGAAAAAGAAAGGAATCCCCCACCGTCTCCAGCCTTCTGCCACTTGCAAAGGATAGCATTTATGGGTGCTGGGCAACTGCATCGGGCATGTCAGGTCAATACCTCAGCGGCAGTAGAAGGACCAATCTCTATGTTGTTCACAAATGCTGCCATTCTGTTAGACATTCTATGGCCCTTTACTGTACCATGTAGACCTAAACTCATCCCTTTATTTAGTGACTGGATAAAATATTTATGTTGGTAAGTGCAGTCTGTCATTTCAAGCATGGAAAGGGCCTATTGACAGAAAAAGGTAAAAGTGGGTTCTTAGGGAGCAATTCTGACTTTAGCTCGCCATGCATGGATTGAAATTCAGCCAGTTCAACGGGGACCAGCCAAATTTTGATCCATGCATGGGAACTGTGGTTGCATAAAAGTCAATCTAAAGCCTCGTACACACGGTTTGACGGTCCTAAGACCGAATGGACCAAATCGTATGTTGGCTGTTGTATCTAGCATACTGACATGCACTACACGATCGTACGACCAAGCTGGACGTAGTGACGTGTTATGAACGTATAAAGAGAAAGTTCAGGTGCATGTAATTAGCATCCGGCCGTTCCTGACTTCTGAGCATGCGTGTTTTGCACAATACAACGTGTTGGACCAACTTCTCTGTACACACGATACAAAGGTCGTATGACCGCTTGTTGGCACTACTAAGTTTTCTAGTCTGCTCATACAACTTATGTTGTACAACCGTCATTTATCGGCTGTTAAATCGTGCGTACTAACGATCTATTTCGCATACAATGGTCGTCCATACGACCTGTTGTATACGACCGTCGAACCATGTGTACGAGGCATTACAATCGGCTTTTGTACAACCATCCTGTTGGAAAATTTCTGCTCTGTCAGCTCTGCTGGCTATGATCTGTGTATTTGGATGGCAGGGAAGCCTTCGTAGTGCCACAATACAAAGGCAGAGTGGGAGGATTCAGCTCTTCCACTTCGAACGTGTGGATGGGGAAATCAAGTCTTTTTTTTTTTGTTCAACCCACTGGTTGAACTAAAAAACAAATTAATAATTTATGGATTGCCTAACATAGTGCACCCTCTAAAGCTGGGTATCCAAGAGTAAACTGAGCTGAATTCAGTTGGTTATAGTGCTTGGATCACGGGAGGAATGCCACTCAAATAAACTAGGTGCTGGATTCTGTTCTAGCTTCTAATGCCTGTCTTGGCAAGCAATAGGATTTGTCTGTTTAGCTTAACTGTAACTCTCTAAATTTCAATAAAGCATAAGTTCATCTCTGGGTTAGTTCTTATAGCGTAGTGTTCTGAACTAAATGCAAAGCAAGTACCAATACAAATAGAGGCCAAGCATACGAACACAGATGACAGTTTTCCAATAAGGTCTCGTTCACACAGGTGTACTTTAGCGCATGCTCGTGCAAGGGCTGTGTTTACCTGCATGGGGATGCACAGGTGTTCCATATATCCCCGTGCAGGCAGTTCCATTCATGCCAAGTGGGGAAAAGTGGCTGAATGGACACAGCTGTTGTCTCAATTTTGATAGCCATGCGGGTGTATGGCCTTGAACGCAGACAATGTGCATTTGGGACCTACACGGTTGTCATATTGGTAGAAGCAGCTGTGTCCATGCATCTGCTGCATCCCAGTTGACATGAATGGGACTGCCTGCATGGAATACATTGAAAACGTGTGCATCCCTGTGTAGGCACACATGGCCCTCACATGGGCATACCCTTAAGTATGCCAATGTGAACGAGGCCTTAGTCTTTGAAGTCATATATGGTGTTAAAGAAGGACATATGCCTTGCATACATTTCTCGACTATTAATGATGTAAAAAATACTACAGTTGCGTGGTAAACCATGTCGTTTCATTGCAGGGACATCTTTCATGTTACCCTGAGCTATTGGTTGGGCGTGGTGGATTAAGTTTTCTGTCCCCGTAGCAAGAATATCTATCACAAGTCTATCGGTCAACTTGCGTTCAACTAACCTGTCGGGCTTTTCACAAGCGATTAGTGCCACCAGCTATGGCCAGCAACACTTATCATTGTGTTCAGTCGGCAGACCACTATTGCTCTGCAGGAGGGATTCCCTCATCAACACTGATTTTGTTCATGAGGGAATTGAAAGATAGATTATCTTCTATAAAATAATAAAGCATACTGGTAATCTTGTATTAATTACATGCATATAATAAGAATGTATACAAAGAAGCAAAAAAATCATATTGAGAATACAAGCAGACGATATTTTTAGGGTCATTGTGTTGCTTACCCAGGATGGCCAGCAATCTGTGGTAACGACAAAGGCAGGGACACCCAAAGGTTAACCCCCCATGGCGGACACGGGGGGTAGTCACAAGCGCATGTATCTATAAATTATGTAAGGTAAACAGTGGTAACAAAATGTATTCCTGTTCCTTTCCTTCCCCTCCCCCCTTCCTATCTTCTTCCCTTTCCCAGTCCCCCTATTTTTTCCCTCCTATCATTGTACATATTAGATAAACATTACCACTGTTTACCTTACATAATCTATAGATACATGCGCTTGTGACTGCCCCCCGTGGCCGTCGTGGGCGGTTCACCTTTGGGTGCCCCTTCCTTTGGGTAAGCAACACAATGACCCTATGACCCTAAAAATATCCCCTGCTTGTATTCTGTATATGATTTGTATACATTCTTATTATATGCATGTAATTAATGCAAGATTACCAGTATAATTTGTTATTTTATAGACGATAATAATGAATTCCGCCTGAAGTGTAGAGGACTATACATTAAGCTTTATTACGTCTTGTGTCTCTAATATTCATGGGGACAACTCATCATCACTGAGAAGTAATAAGCACAAATGCACTGCTATATATTGTTGTTTTTAAACATTATGAATATGTATCTTGCTTTTTAAAAGGATTTGTAAAAATAAAATGTTATATTTTTTATAAAATTATTGTGATTCTATGGGTACCGAGATAGCCCATTGTGTTTTTTTGCCAGAGGCTGATAGGGGCAGCCTTGAGCCTCCCCCTTTTCAATCACTATGAGAGAATTGAGCCTTTTTTTCCTTCCACCTGTGATGGAAAATTGCATAGTTTATGGCAAGGCCCTAATCACACATTCCAGTACCACTATCATCACATCACATAGTGTCTCCCCAGGTAGCCCTGGTGTCTGGACCCAGTATTATGGGAACCCCACCTACCTCCTGTCTTGAATTAATAAGCAGCCCTGCTCCCTTCTATGGCTGAATCTCACCCACTTGCTGGTTGCTGTGGATTTTCATTCACCTAATAATGCCAACAGGGCATTAGTGTGGTTGGCCTTTTCATTTCCCTGCCCTCCCTTTGCTGGTTAAAGTAGTCCACTACAAACAGTAGCTGACACAATTATAACCAGGCGCTCACAGCATCGACCCTCAGCTAGAATTGTGCGCTGTACCGGGAGATTACTTTGCTGAGCAAAAAGTTCCCAAAGGCTTTGCTGCTATTTTGTCTGCAACAAAATAGCATGTAGAGGATTATTTTGCCACATGAATTTATAATCAATAATCCATAACAAATGCACAATCTCCAGGTTGTGTTACAGAAGGGCGAATCACACTGATATGCTTAGGAAAGTGATAATACTGGGCGAGGGGGCAGAAAGCGTTAAAAATGTAACAAATTGGTAGATATATTCTGGCTATACATGGGTAGTTCTTTCTGTCAGATGGGAAAAAAGATACAGTAATAGTCTGTTATGGTGGCTGATTTATTGAGTTCAGATCTTGCCCAGATCATTTTCTTACAGTGTGGTATGTTACTGAATGGATTACGCAGAGATCCTGTAGTGTGCCTGGAAATTCTCAGCAGCTTTTTTTTTTTCCTTCTAGGGTTCAAACATTCTGCTCACTTGTTTCTTACCGCATATTTTACTATTGTAATTTACTCTCAAATCGGATCGCCTATGCAAAACTGAATTGTTTACAGGCAGTACAAAAAGTGAAAAAAAAAGGAAAGAACTAATTGCAATAAGGCAGCTTGCTACAGCAGGTAGCACCCTTCATATTTAAACCCCTTTGCTACCAACGACATGACATGGCAATGAATGGGTTAAAACAAGCTCACAGCCCTTCAGGAGAGGGCAGGGCAGATATGTAACGTCTAATGGACCCCTGATGTTTTCTTTAAGAATACTTGTCACTGGCCCAAAGCTATCACAACCCCCTTGTTATAGCAATAAAGTTAAATTTAAACAAATTAAAGTTTAAAAATAGGTGATTAAAAAATGTAAATGACAACATTTTAAAAAAGCGCATCCCCTTTATTATTGCCAAGCACACCCACATGTAAATGTGTTTAATATATTGTTTACGGCATTTTAGGTATTGCCACGTACGCCAGAGTGAGAAGTATAAATCTATTGGTTTACTCCAAATTGATGAGCTGTTAAATTTTTTGAAGTAGTACCTATGGACAATTTTGGGTAATACAGTATATATATATATACAGTTGTGCTCATAAGTTTACCCTGGCAGAATTTATGATTTCTTGGCCATTTTTCAGAGAATATGAATGAGAACACAAAAAGAGTTCTTTCACTCATGGTTAGTGTTTGGCTGAAGCCATTTATTTTCAATCAACTGTGTTTACTCTTTTTAAATCATAATGACAACAGAAACTACCCAAATGACCCTGATCAAAAGTTTACATACCCCAGTTCTTAACATCAATAACAGCTTGAAGTCTTTTGTGGTATGTGTGGATGAGGCTGTTTATCTTCTCAGATGGGAAAGATGTCCATTCCTCTTGGGCTGTTTTGCATGAACTGCACGTCTGAGATCTCCCCAGAGTGGCTCAATGATATTGAGGTCAGGAGACTGAGATGGCCTCTCCAGAACCTTCACTTTAATCTGCTGTAGCCAATGACAGGTCGACTTGGCCTTGTGTTTTGGATCATTGTCATATTGGAATGTCCAAGTACGTCCCATGCGTAGCTTTCTGGCTGATGAATGCAAATGTTCCTCCAGTATCTTTTGATAACATACTGCATTCACCTTGTTATCAATTTTGACCAAATTTCCTGTGCCTTTGTAGCTCACACATCCCCAAAACATCAAGGATCCACCTCTGTGTTTCACAGTAGGACTGGTGTACCTTTTATAATAGGCCTTGTTGACTCCTCTTCAAATGTAGCGTTTACGGTTATGGCCAAAAAGCTCAATTTTAGTCTTCTCACTCCAAATGACTTTGTGTCAGAGGTTTTGAGGCTTTTCTCTATGCTGTTTGGTGTATTGTAAGAGGGATACTTTGTGGCATTTGCGTAGTAAGGGCTCTCTTTTGGTGACTCGCCATGCAGCCCATCTTACTTCAAGTGCCTCCTTATTGTGCATCTTAAAACAGCCACACCACATTTTCAGAGAGTCCTGTATTTCACCTGAAATTATTTGTGAGTTTTTCTTTGCATCCCAAACACTTTTCCTGGCAGTTGTGGCTGAAATTCTAGTTGGTCTACCTGACCGTGGTTTGGTTTCAACATAACCTCTCATTTTCCACTTCTTGATTAGAGCTTGAACACTGCTGATTGGCATTCTCAATTCCTTGGATATATTTTTATATCCCTTTCCTGTTTTATACAGTTCAACTACCTTTTCCTGCAACTCCTTTGACAATTCTTTTGTTTTCCCCATGACTCAGAATCCAGAAACGTCAGTGCAGCACTGGATGAAAGATACAAGAGTCTGTCAGTCCAGAAACTCATTGACCTTTTATACACACACACACACACACACACTAATTACAAGTAAACATCACAGGTGAGGATGGTTGCCTTTAATAGCCATTCAAACCCCTTTGTGTCAACTTGTGTGCATGTTATCAGGCCAAAATCACCAGGGTATGTAAACTTTTGAGCAGGGTCATTTGGGTAGTTTCCGTTGTCATTATGATTTAAAAAGAGTAAACACAGTTGATTGATAACAAATGGATTCAGCCAAACACTAACCACGAGTGAAAGAAATGTTTTTGTGTTATCATTCATATTCTCTGAAAAATGGCCATAATCATAAATTCTGCCAGGGTATGCAAACTTATGAGCACAACTATATATATATATATATATATACACATATACACACACACACATACAGTATACTGTATGTATATGTTGCCATTACATTTGACATATTTGGTATGCATTTACTTGACACAATCTCATGTTTTAAATTTTATAAAAAATTGAGCATTATGTTAATGTATGCATTAAACATTTACTGAAAGTATAAGTTTGATAAACAGTTGTGCAACTATCATGCAACATATACATTTGCAACTTTTCTACATGGCCACTCCTTTCAGAAAATGTATACTCTTTTTTGTGTTAAGAGTAATTTTCAAGCCAAATACTTGGAGTTTAATGTGTGTCAAAAAAAAAAAAAATTGGTACAGTAGCAAAAGGGTTAATAATGATGTAACACTTACAATACTAAAGTGTCATTTGTTCCTACCTTCATAACTCTGAGCCACCCCGCAAAGCGCAACCTCAGCGTGGCTTGCAAGCGACTCCTGTAATAGAAGTCAATGCAAGTCGCTTGAAGTCGACCCCCAAAGTTGTACAGGAACCTTTTTCTAAGTTGGATTAGAATGGTCCATTGCACTGAAAAGTCACCCCTGTGTGAACCGGCTCTGATTGTGATAATGGGGTTGATTTACTAAAGGCAAATCCACTTTGCTCCACAAGTGCACTGCTAGTGCTCCACAAGTGACTGCTAATGCTCCAAAGTGCACTGGGAAGTGCAGTCGCTGTAGATCTGAGGGGAAGATCTGAAATGAGGGGAAGCTCTGCTGTTTTTATCATCCAATCATGTACAAGCAAAAATGCTGTCTTTTATTCTCCTTGCATGTCCGCCTCGGATCTACAGCGACTGCACTTCCAAGTGTATGGGGACCCGGGTCCTGCCCTAGGGGACATGTGTCAATGCAAAAAAAAGTTTTTAAATGGATTGTTTTTTCAGGAGCAGTGATTTTAATAATGCTTAATAATGCTTAAAGTGAAACAATAAAAATGAAATATTCCTTTAAATATCGTGCCTGAGGGGTCCCCTTAGTCTGCCTGTATAAGGGAGCACCTCTGTGATGTTTAGAACATAGCCAGAGCAAAATGACATTTCCAAAGGAAAAATTCTAATTTATTATCGCAGCTGTAATGTATTGCTGGTACCCGGCAATATACATAAAATCACTGAAAAAGCTTTGCGTTGCCCACCCCCCCAGTCCATACCAGACCCCCCAGGTCTGGTATGGATTTTAAGGGGAACCCCGCTCCGAAATTAAAAAAAAAATACGTAGGGGTCCCCCCCAAAGTCCGTAACAGGCCCTTCAGGTCTGGTATGGATTTTAAGGAGGAACTCCGTGCCATAATTTTAAAAAAACATGACGTGGGTCCCCCCCCCCCCCCAAAGTCTGTACCAGGCTCTTTAGGCCTGGTATGGATTTTAAGGGGAACCCCGCGCCAAATTTAAAAAAAAATGGTGTGGGGTCCCCCCAAAATCCATACCAGACCCTTATGCGAGCACGCAGCCCTGACATGGCAGGAGGGGATGTGGACGAACAAGCGCCCCCCCCCCTCTGAACCACACCAGGCCACATGCCCTCAACATGGGGAGGATGTTTTGAGGTCACCCCCAAAGCACCTTGTCCCCATGTTGATAGGGAGAAGGGCCTCATCCCCCCAACCCTTGTCGCTGGTTGTGGGGGTCTGCAGGCGGGGAGCTTATTGGAATCTGGAAGCCCCCAGATCACCACCATCCCCATTGTACATTGTACCCCTACCCATTCACCAAAAGAGGAGTAAAGTGGTAAAAAAAAACAGGAGGCGGTTTTTTAACAAGTCCTTTATTGTGTAAAATAACTCTTCTTTCTTCTTTCTTCCTCCATCTTCTCCTGCCCCAGTCCTTCTTCTGGTCTTCTGGTCTTCTGCTTCTTCTTTCGGTTTTCTTCCTTCCTCACTCCATCTTCAACCTTCATCTCCTTCCACCGCCATCGCTTTTGCTGCCGCAGCCGTGCCGTGCAGAGGCGTCTCCCAGAATGGGCGGTCATCAGATTGACATTTCTTTTATAAGAAGGGACGGGGCCACCCGGTGACGTAAATGGGTGAACCGCCCCCTCTGATAACAAATGACGTTAGAAGAGGATGGGGTCACTCATTTATGTCGCTGGGTGGGCCCGCCCTTACCTATAAAATAAATGTCAGACTGCAGACCTCCCATCCTGGGAGACACCTCCGGATGGCACGGCTGCTGCAGCGGGGGGTGGTGAAAGAAGAAGGAAGAAGACCAGAAGACAAAGAGAGGAAGGAAGAAGACCGAAAGAAGAAGCAGAAGACCAGAAGAAGGACCGGGGCAAGAGAAGATGGAGGAAGAAAGGAGAGCTATTTTACACAATAAAGGACTTCACATAGGGGGGGTCGGGATCTGGGGGCCCCCTTATTAAAGTGGGCTTACAGATGGAGCTAATGCCTCTCTTTATGGGAGACTAGAGGACACATCCCATGGATCAGGTGGACACTGATTGGGGCTAATTAAGGAGGATGGGGTTCACCAACCCAAAAAGGTCTGGTCAGGACCCAAGCATAAAGCATACAACAAAACTAGATATTTGGGGGGAACACCCTGCCAAACGCATGGTGCTGCTCGTAACGACCAACAAACAAAAAATCTATAAGTTACAGCGCACACATGATACATACTCCTGTCAGGCTATTTTAAAAGCATCTAAACGTATATAGCAAAAAATGCAAAAATACGGGGGTTTGGTCACACTGAATGGCCATGAAGTGCTTAAGCCCACTGACTACTGCAAAGTACCCCGTTACCAGTGGGAACCTACACTGACCTTAGAGTGAATGCTCATATCTCTTAAACCATGGAAGCTAATGCCTCTCTTTATGGGAGACTAGAGGACACATCCCATGGATCAGGTGGACACTGATTGGGGCTAATTAAGGAGGATGGGGTTCACTAACCCAAAAAGGTCTGGTCAGGACCCAAGCATAAAGCATACAACAAAACTAGATATTTGGGGGGAACACCCTGCCAAACGCATGGTGCTGCTCGTAACGACCAACAAACAAAAAATCTATAAGTTACAGCGCACACATGATGCATACTCCTGTCAGGCTATTTTAAAAGCATCTAAACGTATATAGCTAAAAATGCAAAGATACGGGGGTTTGGTCACACTGAATGGCCATGAAGTGCTTAAGCCCACTGACTGCTGCAAAGTACCCCGTTACCAGTGGGAACCTACACTGACCTTAGAGTGAATGCTCATATCTCTTAAACCATGGAAGCTAACGCCTCTCTTTATGGGAGACCAGAGGACACATCCCCCCAAATATCTAGCTTTGTTGTATGCTTTATGCTTGGGTCCTGACCAGACCTTTTTGGGTTGGTGAACCCCATCCTCCTTAATTAGCCCCAATCAGTGTCCACCTGATCCATTGGATGTATCCTCTGGTCTCCCATAAAGAGAGGCGTTAGCTTCCATGGTTTAAGAGATATGAGCATTCACTCTAAGGTCAGTGTTATTATATCTGCAATCTGTCCCTCACAGCGCCGGCAGCATCCTCTCCCTACACTAGCCTGAGAGCATGTGACATGCAGCACTATGTGACTCCAGCTTATATGGAGGCTGGGTCACATGATGCACTGGCCAATCACAGCCATGCCATTAGTAGGCATGGCTGTGATGGCTTCTAAGGCAAACCAGTGAAATGCTTGTTGATTGGCTGCCCTGCAGCTATTCAACAGGCGTGATCAAATATCCAAACCCAAACTTTTTTTCAAATGTCCGGGTTCGGGTCCGGGTCACGGACACCCCAAAGTTCGGTACGGACCCGAACTTTACAGTTCGGGTTCGCTCAACTCTAAGAATAGATGCTTTTTTTTATAACTTTTAAAACAAAGCAGATTTTAAAAAAAGGAACTTCATAGGTACCATTAAAGTGTAGCTCTGGGCTGATTGTAAAGTGTAGATAATAAAGCCAATTTAATCTGAATAGAGTGAAATGTTTAATATATTTACTAAGCCTTTATTGCTGCCTGTGTGTGGGTGGGGTCTAACCGTGCCCGCGCACATGGGGTGACTCCCTGCCTGAAGGTGTGCTCACCTCACCAATGCCCGGGACCAGACGGAGAATGCAGTCATGTGAAGAATCGAACATTAAAGCAGTCCCTGACTCAGAGATGAGCCACTTGTGTGCAGCACTAATATACAGAGTATCTCCATAAGATGTTTCGCCCCATGTCACTACACACTTGTATCTAATGTATGTTTTGCATTCGGAAAGGACATGCAAAGCCCTTGTCCATTCCACCTGTCCAGCATACCTCCGCTACCACACTCTAAGTAACGGAAAAAAAACGCTCTGGACACATAGTGCTGGTCTACTAGTGTCCTAAGTTAACTCTTTCCTTTCTGTACCTAATGATCAAGCCTTAGATCTCTGTTACGCTAGTCTGCTCCTGGTAACCAGAGGAAACGGACATCTAGGGAGGGAGTCAGAGCACCGATCTCCTCGCTACTGGAAGACCTGTCACCTAACCAGGCAACATGCAAGAGGACTGGTTGCTGTAGCTGTTCTTCCTTTTTGGTTACCCATGGCAACCACCTACTCTTCCTTGCTTTGCGAGTTAACTTCTTGTAGCGGTGCTACACACACTCCATAGTGCTATTACAGGCCCAGGTTCTTTAGAAATACTCAAAGACCTAACATGCACCTCTTGAATAACTTCAGACCAGGCTCAAAGCACTGGAACAAGGTTACAACATGAATAAACATCCTTCATCTAACTACACCTAACTGCAGCTGCCCTAGTATACCTATGCAGGTAAAGACCTTTTAGGAAAAGTCCAACATTGGAAGAACCCGAGTGGACATGTCCATAGTATTGAGTGTCCCAAAGAATTGGTGCTCCTGAAGTGGGCCACATGTCCCAGTAAGCTTAAGCAAGGTTCCCATTCTCATACTGCTCTCTAGCCCCCCTAGGACCCAAACCTCTTCCCTTTTATAACACATGGGAGGGAGGCTGGACCCCAGAAAAAGCCCACAAACATGATCAGATAAGGCATTAAAAAAATATTAACCCCTTCCCCCTGACCTGAGCAGCCAAACGCCAACTAAACATATAATACAGTAAGCAACCTGCCTACATGTGTCCCCATCAAGCTAAGTTTCAGTTCTCCTAGTCACAGGGTGTCAGCTACAGGAAGCAATATGATTTACCTGGACTTTCACTTTAAAGGAAAACGTTACATTTACCTCAATTTAGTGCAGTTGTGCTCTATAACCCCATTTTCTTACCCAAACACAAATAAATTTACCCCGACCACTATCAGATTAGGACTGCATTGCTTTGCTATCCTCCCCAGCATTAAAGAGTTAAGGAGGCGTGGAACTTACTTGACGTCTGCTTAATTCCGCAGCTTCTGCCCTTCTAAGCTCTTGTCTTGTTTGCCTCAGGGTAGCAGCTGACTGTAATTGCTGGATGATGCTCCTATATGTGATACAAAGCCCCCTAGATTTACTCTGCTATGATTGTGCACTAAAAAATATGTTTTCCTGTCAAGGTAAAAACCTATTAATTCACTAATCATATGTATTATTTACAACCTGTGTTAAGTAAATGTGTATGAAAGGCAAACTGTCAGCAAAACAGATTCACATTATACATGCAGTTATGGAAGTGATTTGCTTTCCTGTCCATAATCTCAGCTTGAGACATGGGTGGGTTTAAAGGGAATGTATAGTCTCTTTATGCTATACATGTAAATTATTAAGCTTGATGCAAACGTGTGCTCTGTCCAGGCAAGGCAACACAACAGGTTTCTACTGGCTTCAACAGCGCAATTTCTTTTCTCTTTCCTCCTTTGCTGTTCCATTTTTGCCTCCAGCAAAGCCAAAATATACTCAAGTATAATGGGGAGCAGTGCTTAGTGCTTCTTCCTCCCACATGACAGCACTAATGCTTACCCATTTGCTGCTTAGGCAGCCAGTCTTGGGGAGAGGGTGCTCAGCCCTGTGTAAGCTCCAAATCAAGATGTGTAGCTTCATCATACTCCTGGTGATTGAATGGAATAGCAAGGGGAGCCAAGAGAGTGAGAATGTGCAGCTTGTGGAGCTCATGTTAAAGTAAACTTGTGGCATATGTACAGTATCTCACAAAAGTGAGTAAACCCCTCACATTTTAGTAAATATTTTATTCTATCTTTTCATGTGACAACACTGAAGAAATGACACTTTGCTACAATGTAAAGTAGTGAGTGTACAGCTTGTATAACATTGTACATTTGCTGTCCCCTCAAAATATCTCAGCACACAGCCATTAATGTCTAAATCACTGGCAACAAAAGTGAAAATGTCCAGATTGGGCCCAAAGTGTTAATATTTTGTGTGGCCACCATTATTTTTCAGCACTGCCTTAACCCTCTTGGGCATGGACTTCACCAGAGCTTCACAGGTTGCCACTGGAGTCCTCTTCCACTCCTCCATGATAACATCACGGAGCTGGTGGATGTTAGAGACCTTGCGCTCCTCCACCTTCCATTTTAGGATGCCCCACAGATGCGCAATGGGGTTTAGGTCTGGAGACATGCACCTTTACCCTCAGCTTCTTTAACACAGCAGTGGTCGTCTTGGGGGTGTGTTTGGGGTCGTTATCATGTTGAAATACTGCTCTGCGGCCCAGTCTCTGAAGGGACAAGATCGTGCTCTGCTTCAGTATGTCACAGTACATGTGGCATTCATGGTTCCCTTAATGAACTGTAGCTCCCTAGTGTCGGCAGCACTCATGCAGCCCCAGACCATGACATTCCCACCACCATGCTTGACTGTAGGCAAGACACACTTGTCTTTGTACTCCTCACCTGGTTGTCGCCACACACGCTTGACACCATCTGAACCAAATAAGTTTATCTTGGTATCATCAGACCACAGGACATGCTTCTAGTAATCCATGTCCTTAGTCTGCTTGTCTTTAGCAAACTGTTTGTGGGCTTTCTTGTGCATCATCTTTAGAAGAGGCTTCCTTCTGGGATGACAGCCATGCAGACCAATTTGATGCAGTGTGCGGTGTATGGTCTGAGAATTGACAGGCTGACCTACCACCCTTTCAACCTCTGCAGCAATGCTGGCAGCACTCATACATCTATTTCCCAAAGACAACCTCTGGATATGAGCACATACACTCAACTTCTTTGGTCAACCATGGCAAGGCCTGTTCTGAGTGGAACCTGTCCTGTTAAACCGCTGTATGGTCTTGGCCACGGTGCTTCAGCTCAGTTTCAGGGTCTTGGCAATCTTCTTATAGCTTAGGCCATCTTTATGTAGAGCAAGGATATGCAATTAGCGGACCTCCAGATGTTGCAAAACTACAAATCCCATGAGGCATAGCAAGACTCTGACAGCCACAAGCATGATACCAGATGCAGAGGCATGATGGGACTTGTAGTTTTGCAACAGCTGGAGGTCCGCTAATTGCATAACCCTGATGTAGAGCAACAATTGTTTTTTTCAGATCCTCAGAGAGTTATTTGCCATGAAGTGCCATGTTGAACTTACAGTGACCAGTATGAGAGAGTGAGAGCGATATCAACAAATTTAACACACCTGCTTCCCATTCACACCTGACTCCTAGACTTTTTTTGTTAACAACGAGATGTAGTCCCAATACGTTAATCGCCTGGAGGTCGACAACGTTTTGATGTTCAGGGTAGTACGGAGACGTAGACCATAGTACGAACACCGACAGTCTCAGAACGATACGGAGTACCCTAAACATCAAAACGTTGTAGACCTCCAGGCGATTAACGTATAGGAACGAGATGTATTTCTACCGGATTCGATATTCTTCTAACGGTTCTGGGACTTTGACTCGACTTCGTGGCACCGGTTCTGGTATGTCGCCAAATTGTCCTGTCCAAGGTGAGTCTTGTCCGGAACGGT
>BLSH010321501.1:686880-697146 GCA_018402905.1 Glandirana rugosa | reverse complement strand
GCTTTTAGGTGCTCTTGCCAACGGGCTGAGTGGTTGGACATTAAATGCTTTGTTAAGCATGTGGTACTCAAATGGCTGGTGTTTTTGCCATGTTCGATATGCATGAGACACAGTTTGCAGATAGCAACAGTGCGATCTGCTGCAGATGTGCTGAAAAAAGGCCCAGACAGCTGAGCTTTGGGAAGTGGGCCAGGAGATAACAGCTGCAGAATGTGATGGAATAGGGTGGCTGCTCTCTACTCTTTCTTGATGTTGGCCTCATTGGGGTTGAACCACCTCACCTTCAGTTTCCTCCTCTGCTCTATCTGGCACCCAAGTTGCATCAGTGACCTCATCATCTCCATCTCCTCCATTTTCATCATCATCAATACCACTGGAGACAACTTGGCAATACGCTGTGGCTGGGGGAACATGAATACTAATTTGTTTACTAGTGTTCTCCCCTCTCTCTACGCTCATATTCCTGTCAGAACCAACATCTGAATCCAGTAATGGCTGGGCTTCATCAAGGAGCAAGTGGCTGACACTGTGGTCAAATAACTCAGCTGACTCTTCCATGGCTGATGATAATAATAATAAACTTTATTTTATATAGCGCCTTTAAAGGTGGCTTCTCAAAGCGCTTTACAAGGAAAAAACAAGAAATACACAGGATAACAGGGAATACACAGGATAAAACACAAGAAATACACAGGATAACATAACATATGGGATAAAGGGACAATTAAGTAAAAGCTTGTCTAAAGAAAAAAGAATGAGTTTAGAGAAGATGACTCTCAAAGGTTAGACTAGCATCAAATATCACCCCTAGATTTTTCAATTTGGACTGAAGCTCAAGTACAGTCCCATCTATAGATAAGCTATTTGGACTGGCCTTACATAATTGATGGGGGGTGCCAATAAGCATGACTTCAGTCTTGTCACTCAATAGTTTAATTGAAGGAAATTATGGGCCACCCAAGTTTTATATCACAAATACAGTTAGATAGGAGAGAAGCAGCCAAAGTAGAATCTGGTTTAGTGTGGATGTATATCTGAGTGTCATCAGCATAGAAGTGATACTTGAGCCCATGTGATCTAAGCAGTTGGCCAAGTGGAAACATGTATATGCTAAAAAGTAAGGGACCCAAGATTGAGCCCTGAGGAACACCGTACTTGACTGGGCCAGATTCAGACTTGAATCCACCAAGAGTGACAGCAATCAGTGAGATATGACTTAATCCATTTCAGAGCCAATTCTGAGACTCCAAATATGGTTTTAAGGCGAGAGAATAATAGGTTGTGGTCTACAGCATCAAAGGCAGAACTAAAATCTAGTAGAATAAGAATAGTTAGTGACCCGGAATCAGAGGCTAATAGAAGGTCATTAGTGACTTTGACCAAGGCTGTTTCTGTGCTGTGTAGCTGCCGAAAACCAGATTGGAGGGGTTTAAATAGATTGTTTAAAGTCATGTGATTATGTAACTGAGATGTCACAGCCCGCTTGAGTATCTTGGCAAGGAAGGGTAAGTTAGATATTGGGCGAAAATTGTTTAAATTGTCCAGGGTCATGTTGGGTTTTTTGGTACTGGGGTGATGGCGGCAGTTTTGAGGATTGTTGGTACAAAACCAGTGCTAAGGGAGTCATTTATGATATAGAGCAGGGATATGCAATTAGCAGACCTCCAGATGTTGCAGAACTACAAGTCCCATGAGGCATAGCAAGACTCTGACAGCCACAAGCATCACACCCAGAGGCAGAGGCATGATGGGACTTGTAGTTTAGCAACAGCTGGAGGTCCACTAATTGCATATCTCTGATATAGAGGATAATGGGGCATAGAGAGCTAAAACAAGATTTAAATAAGTAGGTGGGAGTGTCAAGTACAGAGAAGTGGGAGAGAGAGGAGCCAGTGAAGCCAGGTGGGTCAGAAAGTGATGTGGATGTGGATGTGAATTTGCTGTCTTATTTTGTCAATTTTTGAGGAGAAATAATCTAGGAATGTGTTACAGAGCTGCGTTGAAGCAGGTAGTGTGGAGGGACTGTGATGTTTTAATAATCTGTTGATGGTGCAGAAAAGTTGTCTAGGGTTGCTAAGATTTTTTTCTATAGCATGGGAGAAAAAGTCTGATCTGGGGCTATGGCAGGAATAGATGTGGACAAGGAGGCAGGTTTATCCACTCTGGCAACTGTAGGGGACTGCACACTTGTCTCTGCTTGCGTGGCAGAGAATGAGGAGGATGAGGAAGGATTAGTAAGCCAGTCCACCACCTCCTCTGCATGCTGTGGCTGGATAGCAAAGGCAAACTTACTAAAGAGAGGAAGTGATGCCCTGCCTGAGGACTGACCACCACGTCCACCTTTGCCTGTAGACACATTTGTTGCTGGCCCCCTTACAGTGCCAAGGGAGCATCTGCCTCTCCTTGTTATCCTCCCAGACATTATTGGGAGGGAGGGGGCGGTGCTTATTAGCAAATGTAAAGAAGAAATGGAAATCTGTACGTAGATGCACTTAAATCAATGTAAAGTGGTGTTTACAGACACCACTCCACGGATACACTATAATATACTGCAATATAACTTGTCAAACGTACACTGATGCACAGAACTATATGGTGTTAAACTGGCAGTAACACACACAGAAGTAAATGGCGTTAAATCGGCAGTAACGCACAAAACTATATGGCGTTAAACTGGCAGTAACGCACAGTACTATATGGTGTTAAACTGGCAGTAACGCACACAGAACTATATGGCGTTAAACTGGCAGTAACGCACAAAACTATATGGCGTTAAACTGGCAGTAATGCACACAGAAATATATGGCGTCAAACTGGCAGTAACGCACACAGAACTATATGGCGTTAAACTTGCAGTAACGCACACAGAAGCAAATGGCTTTAAACTGGCAGTGATGCACTGGATGAAAGATGCAAGGGTCTGTCAGGAGTCCAGAAACTCATTTACCTTTTATGCACACACTCTAATTACAAGAAAACAGATTACAGATGAGGATGGTTGCCTTTAATAGCCATTCAAACCCCTTTGTGTCAACTTGTTGCATGCTATCAGGCCAAAATCACCAGGGTATGTAAACTTTTGATCATTATGATTTAAAAAGAGTAAACACAGTTGATTGATAATAAATGGCTTCAGCAAAACACTAACCATGAGTGAAAGAAATGTTTTTGTGTTCTCATTCATATTCTCTGAAAAATAGCCAAGAAATCATAAATTCTGCTAGGGTATGTAAACGTATGAGCACAACTGTATGTATGAATGACACGGTCTCACTACACTACACTGAAACTATCTGAGCTGTCCCTACTCTAGCTGTACACTATGCAAAGCTGAATGATGGTCCTCCTCACTACACTCACACTATCCCTAGACTGACACTAAACTAATATTCTACACTGACAATTAAAGCACAATAGCACAGTACAGCACACTAACTAACTAATAGCACTGAACATAGCCCTGTTTTATCTCTCTCCAACCGAAATCAGACTGAAAATGGCTGCCATTGAAAGAATACTTTTATACTGTGGGGCAGGAATGAGCCATGATTGGATAAAGTCATGATGACAGTGTCCATGCTCTGTGCCCTGATTGGCTGAAACTTTCAAGGTTTGCAATGCACTGTTCAGTGCCACATTGCATTTTGGTCAGTTCGGGGGGGGCCTAACAAATGATTGAACGACCCATTTATTCGACTGTTCGCCGAACGACCGAACAACAAAAGTTTGTTCATCCCTAGCATACAGCATCACCAGATGGGGTAAACAGGGGTATACAGCATCACCAGATAGGGTATACAGGGGTATACATCATCACCAGATAGGGTATACAGGGGTATACAGCATCACCAGATAGGGTATACAGGGGTATACAGCATCACCAGATAGGGTATACAGCATCACCAGATAGGGTATACAGGGGTATACAGCATCACCAGATAGGGTATACAGCAGCACCCCCCGCTGCGGGGGCTTGCGGCACTGACAAAACCCCCCCTCCTAGGCAGTCGGGACATCAAAGTCCATCTAGGAAGTGGACGGGCAGCGGTGTTTGGTGAGCGGGAGCGTGCTTTGCTTCGGCGGCTTCCACCTCCTCCTCCTCCGAGAAAGGCGTCCAATAGGATTGCCTGACTTCTCAGCCAATCGGGATACCAGTAACATACCCACACTTCTAGATTGGTGGAGAGGCAAGTCAGTGTTAGAAAAGCAAATATTCATTTGTTTTTGTAACACATGTGAGTGGGCTTGCGAGCGCAATGCTCTGCACTCCTAGCCACTCTATTTTGGAGCCTATTAGAGCCAATGGCTCTACTCAGGTACTTCAAAGAAATCCCCCCGCTGCCTTAATTCATGCGTCCGACATCCTGAAAGGGCCAGGCGCATGAATCTATCCATTTAGCATATAGGGAGTGGCTGGATAGAGAGGGCGGCGCCCATGCGCCCTTAACCACTTCAATACCATGGGACATCATATGATGTCCTTGACATTGAGTGGCGATATCTGAATGGTGCCTTCAGCTACAGGCACCATTCAGATACCGTTGTTTAGAGCTGGCGATTCTCTTTTAGATAAAAGTTGTCTCAGTGGCGGATTTGCCAGGAGATCACTTTTATTGGTGGCGGGAAAGGTGCCCCTCTGCCACTTTCCCCTCATTTCTGCCACTTTCCGGACCGTCAGCAGCGGTGGAGATGATCGGGTCCATTCCCCCCACTGCACAGAAAGCCGAGTAAGTGGAAGATGCTGCCCACTCGGCTCCATAACATTGCAGGGTGGAAGCGACGTCACAAGTCACTTCCGCCCAATGCTCTTCAAGGGCCCACTTTTTTTTTTTAACTGTCTTTTTTTTTGCATTTAACTGTAAATATGAGATTTGAGGTCTTTTTGATCCCAGATCTCATATTTAAGTGTTCCTGGCATTCTTTTTTCTATTACAAGGAATGTTTACATTTCTTGTAATAGGAATAAAAGTGCTTAAAATCTTTTTTTTAAAAAGAATGGTGTAAAATTAAAAAATAAAAAGTAAAATAAATAAGAAAAAAAAATGTAAAGTGCCCCGTCCTTGTGAGCTTGCTCGCAGAATTAAACGCATACGTAAGTCCCGCCTGCATATGAAAACGGTGTTCAAACTGCACATGTGAGCTATCGCCGCGATCATTAGAGCGAGAGCAATAATTTTAGCACTAGACCTCTCCTATAACTCAAAACTGGTAACCTGTAGAAATTTTTAAACGTCGCCAATGGAGATTATTAGGTTGCAAAGTTTGTTGCCATTCTGCGAGCGGGCGCAATTTCAAAACATGACATGTTGGGTAACAAATTACTCAGCGTAACATTATCTTTCACAATATGGAAAAAAAGTGGGCTAACTGTACTGATGTCTTATTTTTTCACTCAAAAAAGTGATTTTTTTTTAAAGAAAATTGCGCTTGTAAGACCGCTGCGCAAATACGGCGCATAAAGCTTTGCAACGACCGCCATTTTATTCTCTAGGGTGTTAGAAAAAATATATTTATAATGTTTGGGGGTTTAAGTAATGTTATAGCAAAAAAAATGGTTTTAACTTGTAAACACCAAGTCCAAAAAATAGGCCTGGTATTGAAGTGGTTAATGGACGGACCGCCCCTGACATACAGTAT
This sequence comes from Glandirana rugosa, assembly GCA_018402905.1. NCBI lineage: Eukaryota > Metazoa > Chordata > Amphibia > Anura > Ranidae > Glandirana > Glandirana rugosa. The sequence goes on along the minus strand of BLSH010321501.1, from coordinate 691,509 downwards.
CATGTTATGGTTTTGCTTTGTATTCTTTATGTGTGTCTTTAAGTTGCACTGTTTCAACCTCAAATATAGTTCATGGAAAGTTACTGGTGCTCCAACGGCTCTTGTGTTTGCACAAAACAAATGTATATTCCAAGTTTCCACATGTGATTCATAAAAGAATTTCCTTGTGTAGACAAATAATTCCAGAGTGCATGTGCATCACCACCGTGCTCCAAACAAAAAGATTGGCTACTTGCCAGATGGAATGATACCACCAAGAGATCATATGTGTTTGTGTGAACTCACCTCTGAAGGTGGGTAGTCAGCCAGCCTTAAAGCGGATGTAAACCCTCACATATATCCAGTGAAGTGAACAGCCTCAAATGATACACAGAGATGAAACAAATCTCCCTACATAAGTATATCATGAATATCTGCTGTCTTCAACTATATATATCCTTTAGAAAATGCTCTTCGTGTTAGCAGATTTTCTCTTCCTGGTTAAGACTACAGTGAAGCCTAGGCAAACAGCCAAGACAGCCAAGACAGCTGATTGGAGGAAAGGCACACACCCCCTCTCCTCATAGGTAGAGACTCTCAGCTCCTTTCATTCGTTGTATCGTCCAGGGCTGTGCTAATCTATTTATAGCAACCTCCCCAACACAAAACTCCGGCTGCTCTTATCATATGTGACCGAAATAATAGTTCTGAAAGTATTAAAATGGATTGGAGGAGGAGTGGATAAAAGTTAATTCCGCTTACAGTATGTCTCTCCCAGCATACAGAACAAAGGTGGGTCAGAGACCCGCTCACCAACTTTCTGGATTGTAGCAACAGTCTGTAGTGTTGGAGGGGCCCCCCAGTGGTGGTGAGCGTTGACCTCCTCACAGGAACCAGGCGTGCAGCGTGGCCAGACCAGTCCAGAGTGCAGAAGTGCTGGTACCCCAGTAGCAAGGCAGGGTGGAGCTGGATGGTTATGCTGTGCTGTATGTGCTAGTCCCACTATGGCAACTGTCTGGACAATGGAGCCGGATAGAGTTCGCCGGTTCACTTGCAGAGTGGCTGTGTAGTACAGCTGTGACATGCAGGGCACACAGATTTGTCTGTGAACTCACCGGCTGTGTTAAGTACCAAGGCCTGTAAATTTTCTTCCCAGCAGCTTCCCCCGAAGCAGCCACACTAACCCACAGTTGGCGCCAACAACATTGCTCCTTCCCAGGCTTTTCAATATATTCCATTTAGAGCTCCCCCTGCTCCCAGAGTTTATTGGGGTTCATTTATTAAACTCACACTGTTATGGCCCAGATTACATCTCCCATCATTCTCTGTCGTCTCAACTGCGACCCAGGAGACTTTCTCAACATATATCCCTTGTGGCTGAAAAGAGGGAATTGTTTCATTAGGCAACTTATATCAAAAGAAACAATTAAACATAATATTCTTCTAATATACTATTTCAAAGTGCCTGGTTACATAAACATAACTATAGTTTGAAAAAATATAGTTCATATATTTTACATTTCGAGGCAGCAGAGAATGCAGTTGAGTAATTTCATACAACTTTACCACTTTGCTATTAGTAAGCTGTAATGTGGTCTGCTATTCATAATACACATACAGCCGAATGAGTCACATTTCACACTCACTCAGCCCTCCTCTCCTGGCTCATATCCTTGAAGACATTTTAGTTAGACAAGAGATAGCCAGAAAGCAAGCAGAAAATTCTTGGCTTTTTTGAGTGCTAAACACCTCGATTTGGTATTATGCCAGTTCAACACTTTAGCAAAAATAATAAAAAAAAAAAAAAATCACATAAAAAAATCAAAAATGGAGGTGGATGTGGACTATCTTAAAACTGTGTGAGAAAAGTATAAATTTGCCGGGAGAAGCCATATCACTGTTCTAAGAACAGTGATATGGCTTCTCCCGGCTAATTTATACTTTTCTCACACAGTTTGAAGATGATTGTACATTCTACAATCATCTTAAAACTGTGTGTGAAAAGTATACATTAGCCGGGAGAAGCCATATCACTGTTCTTAGAACATCTGCAAACTGTGTGTGAAAACTATAAATTAGCGGAGAGAAGCCATATCACTGTTCTATGAACAGTGATATGGCTTCTCCCCGCTAATTTATACTTTTCTCACACAGTTTGAAGATGATTGTAGATTCTGTGATATATCACTGTTCTTAGAACAGTGGTTTGGCTTCTCTCCGCTAATTCATAGTTTTTACACACAGTTTGAAGATTATTATAGAACAGTGATATCATATCACTGTTCTACAATAATCTTCAAACTGTGTGTGAAAACTATAAATTAGCGGAGAGAAGCCATACCACTGTTTTAAGAACAGTGATAATATATATCACTGTTCTTAGAACAGTGGTATGGCTTCTCCCCGCTAATTCATAGTTTTCACACACAGTTTGCAGATGGGCTAAGAACAGTGATTGTAGAATCTACAATCATCTTCAAACTGTGTGAAAAAAGTATAAATTAGCAGGGAGAAGCCATATCACTGTTCTTAGAACAGTGATATGGCTTCTCCCCGCTAACTAGTTTTCCCACACAGTATGCAGATGTTCTAAGAACAGTGATATGGCTTCTCCCGGCTAATGTATACTTTTCACACACAGTTTTAAGATGATTGTAGAATGTACAATCATCTTAAAACTGTGTGATAAAAGTATAAATTAGCCTGGAGAAGCCATATCACTGTTCTTAGAACAGTGATATGGCTTCTCCCCGCTGATTTATACTTTTCTCACACAGTTTGAAGATAGTCCACATCCACCTCCATTTTTGATTTTTTTATGTGATTTTTTAAAATTATTTTAAGTTATTTCCCTATCCCCATTTCTTTGTAGGGCACTTGCCTTACTCTTACCCCCATTTTCCTTCCTTTTGCAGACCTCTAGGACTTTCCAGGACTTTTTTACAGCATTTTTCAGTACTTTTAGTAAAATTACCAGAACCCCGGACCCAAACCCGGACTTTTTTTGAAAACTCCGGGTTCGGGTCCGGGTCCCGGACACCCAAAAGTTCGTTATGGTCCCGAACTTTACAGTTCGGGTTCGCTCAACTCTACTTGGAACTACAACCCAAGCCAGGTGTTTGAAGACAGCTTTAAAACCTTGATTTGATAAAATCCTAGTTCAATTTCTTGACACTTTGGGGTTGATTTACTAAAGGCAAATAGACTTTTTCCTTAGCAAGGGAATTTTCACTTTCCAAAGGAATTTGGAATGAAGATGGAACTCTACTGACTTCCATCATCCAATCATACAAGCAAAATGTATTTAAAATTTATTATTAAATTAGCTTTTTATTTTTTTCCTGAAGATTCGGTAATGTAGCAAAGCAAATTTTTTACCTCTGCCATTAACCACTTGTGAACCGCCCACCAAACATATACTGCAGTAGGGTGGCCACTCTGTGCCTGATCACATACCTAGTGCGCAATCTAATACTCCCATGCCTAGGGCGCATGCGTGCTGACGCCGGCCCGCTTCCACTGTGATTATACCCAGTGGGATCGGTACACCGATCCATGCCTTCCAATAGTAAAAGCTCCTCCCCGTTAACCCCTTCCCAGTCAGTGTTATTAGTACAGTGACAGTGCATATGTTTAAGTGCTGCACTTAGTCTGGTGTCCCTTCTGTTTCGCCTTGGTTTCTACAGAGTCTGCTACACTCAAAAGGATGCTGCTGTGGGTGCAGTGTCTTATCATCCACCTGTCATGCAATTTTTATGTTCCAAAATGGACTTTAATGAACTTTCCACCAGTGACTCTTAGTTTCAAGTAGTCCTCAGCGTCATTTTCTACTGTGTTGTTACCAAGTACTTATAGCCTACTTGGCTTTTTAATTATACAGTATACTGGAAAGTACCATCTATAAGGCTCCATTTACATCTAGGCATTGCTATTTTTACTGGTGTTTTTCAGGTGTTTTGCTGCATTTTGTTTAAAGTGGCTGTCAACTCTTGACAACGACTTTAATCTACAGGTAAGCCTATAATAAGGCTTACCTGTAGGTTCCCTGCATAGAGATGGACACTTCCTGGAGCGGGGACAGCGTGGGCTTCCAATGCAAGTCACATAATAGACTATTATGCGATGCAAACTAGCCTATTATGCTTTTATATTGCAGGGTAATAAGGAGGAACAAAGAGGAAGTAAAATCCATCAGAGTTTACTTCCTCTTTAACCACTTAAGGACCGGAAGGATTTCCAGCTTTAGGACCGGAGCCCTTTTTGCGATTCGGCGCTGCGTCACTTTAACTGACAATTGCGCGGTCGTGCGACGTTGTTCGCGGCTTAGCGTTTTTCCCGAGGCCAGGATTTCGACCTTTAGGAAGGCCAGGAATTCACCAATTTCTCCTTCATTTGAGACTACCTAAAATGAAGGAGAAACAAGGAGGAATAATGGGACGTTATATTTTCGTATTATCCGATCAAACGTAGCGTATTATCAGATAATACACTGAACGTAACCTTCGGGTGCGACAGGGGCGAGGTCCTTCACAGGTAGAGATACGTCCCTTGGATGTCCATTCGGAATAATATCCGAATGGACATCTAATTTCAGCAACAGTTCTCAACTGTCGGTGAAATTTGTTTTACGTCGTTTTGTGGACTTTTTGT
>BLSH010321501.1:673294-686870 GCA_018402905.1 Glandirana rugosa | reverse complement strand
CTAATAATGGCGGCGATCTGCGATTTTTTGCGGTACTGCGATATTTCAGCGGACATGTCGGACCATTTTGACACTTTTTTGGGACCATTGGCATTTATACAGCGATCAGTGCTATAAAAATGCACTGATTACTGTGTAAATGCCATTGGCAGTGAAGGGGTTAACCTGCAGGGGGCGCTCTAAGGGTTAAGTATGTTCCCTGGGCGTGTTCTAACTGTGGGGGGGGCTGCCCTAACAGGAGAAGGGAAGTGGTCACAGCCTTCATGTACAGGAAGGCTGTGATCACAGCCCTTCCCCCTTCACAGAGCGGAGGTCCGTGTTTACTTACACGGACCTCCGCTCCTTCGCTCCGGGGGGGGGGCATCGCGGGTAGCCGGCGGCAATCGAAGCCGCCGCACCCGCTCCCCGGCCCTCCCCGGACACAGTGAGCGCTCCTCCGGCGGCGCGCGCTCGCTCACTAGGCGCGAACACGCGGCCGCCGTCATATGACGGCGATCCGCGTTACAGAGCCACTTTGCCGCCGTCAATTGCCGATTGACGGTCGGCAAGTGGTTAAGGTGACAGAATGCTCAGATGTGAATAGGGGCCATTGAAATGAATGGAATTTGTCTTGTTGGGCATTTTTAGAGCTGAGGCTTAGAGAGAAAATCACCAAAAAATGCCTAGATTTGAATGGAGTCCACTGGGCTGTACACACGATCTGAAAATTGGATGAAAAATCCCGCTTTCTAATTGATCGTACGATAATCGGATCGTTAGTACAGAACTTTTGAGAGCCGATCATGGCAGATCATTTTTATTCTATCGTACAAGATTTTTTGTGACTAATTTCGTGACTGCCTATTCGATCTGAGATAAGTATGCGGAAAAAACATACGATCTGTTGTCCGATTTTCAGATCGTGTGTACGGGGCATTAATGTTTTAATTATGAAAAAAAAAAAATGACCAAAAACAAAATAATTTCTTAAAGGTAATCATAAACATAGTAACCCAAAATATATGTTCATTGAAAATACACTGCAGTACTCCATTTCTAAAACAGTTCAGTTTCCTTCAATCATTCAGAAAATAAATACTGTACTTTGATTCCAATGGGTTATTACATACCTTTGATCTAAAACGTGCAGTGATATTTTATGATTGCATTGTTTTTTCACATAAACTGATATTCAACTGGTGTCAGTGTAACTTGCCCACATAACGTCTTTATTTCATTTTTTTTTATTTTTTGCATGGACTTGCAGAAAATGCCTTGTAATTAGATCTTAAGCTCTTCGTGAGAGGAGATTAGCTGTGTCTACATTTCATTTTATTTATTTAATTACATTTTAAGTTATTGTTCCCCCTATTTTGAGTGTCCTTTTGTTCTGTGAGACATTGCTAATATATCATTATATAAGTAAGTATATATGGATGTCATGTGTCTTAATGGAAACAGTTACTGTACTCCACAATTCATACTTTTCTTTGTTGTTGGCATCTAGCTTTATTTTATGTTCCTCTCCATGGTGGTAAAAGTTGTGGTTTGTCTTTTGTGGCATTCCTTAATTTAGAAGTCAGACTTATTATCAGATGCCTGGTACAACTCTGACGTTTCAATTAGATACAGATCCTTAGAGAACAAAGTAGGAATAAATGCATTTTCAGATATTCTACGGAGAAATCAATTATGGGCAGATAAAATGAGTTGCACCTCTCGTTTACCTGAATCACTCATGTGGATCTGTACTCTTGTTTTGAACCCATTCCTGCTCCTGCATTCCTGCAACCCATTCCTGCTCAGTACAGTTGTGGTCATGGTGAATCATGGGATTGTAACTGGTCAGGCTGGGTTCACATATATGCAAAATGGATGCAGGTTTGACCGGCTCTCAATGGAGCCAGTTCACAGGTCCGGGCAACCACAGAGCTACTGTGCATGTTTGGATCTGGTTCAGGTGCAAATTCAGGCACAAATTTGGATCTGAATCGCACCTGAACTGGTGAACAGACATACATCAGCCCCCAGGCATGAACCCGTGGCCACACATATGTAAAACCTAGCCTACAGCTGGTTCCCAGTCTTTGATTGCTGTAGTGACCAGGGAATAGCTGAAAATGCAATGCAGATTACAAGTGGCTTTGCCAAAATAATATCTCCCTCTCTGTTTTTTTGTGATCAACATAGACTGGCCGTTCTATGGATTTTAACATTTTGTTGCACATGCATTAAAAATGGTCATATATTTTCACCTATAAAATTACATTGTCCAAATAAATTCTCTAACCGCTTGAAGACCAAGCCTTTTCTGGCAATTTTTGTTTACAAGTTTAAATCAGTATTTTTTAATAGAAAATTACTTATAAACCCCAAACATTATATATATTTTTTGCAGAGACCCTATGCAACAAAATGGCGATTGTTGCAATATTTTATGTCACACGGTATCTGTGCAGCAGTTTTTCAAACGCAATTTTTTTGGAAAAAATACAGTTTAACCACTTACAGCCCGCCCACCCACCGTCAAATAGCAGTGAGGCGGTGCAGCTCTCATTCTGGGACGACATCGTATGACCACAGATCGGGGTCGCGCCGTGTTGCCAGGACACGGCGCAACCCCGATCTGTGTAAAGAGCCGCGACACTTTAACCATGTGATTGGCTGTGACCAATCACAGCCGGTCACATGCAAACAAGGAAATGCCGGTAATCGGCGCTTCTCATCTTACACTGACAGAGTGTGTGATGAGGACAGCCAATCAGCGACATGTCCTCTCACAGAGGACATATAGGGATGTAATCAGTGCCCTGATTACAATTGACTACCAGTGCCAGCAACCAGTGCCCACCCCAGTGCCAGCAGTCAGTGCCCACCAGTGCCAGCAATCAGTGCCCACAAATGCCCACCAGTGCCAGCAGTCAGTGCCCACAAGTGCTCGGCAGTGGTACCAATTAGTGCCCATTAGTGATGCCAGTCAGTGCTGGCTATTAGTGCCGCCTATCAATGCTGCCCATCAGTGCCCATCTGTGTAGCCTATCTGTGCCGCCTATCTGTGTCCACCAGTGCCACCTATCAGCGCCCATCAGTGCTACCTATCAGTGCCCACCAGGGCCACCTATCAGTGTCCGCCAGTGCCACCCATCAGTGTCCACCAGTGCCACCCATCAGTGCCACCTATCAGTGCCCATAAGTGTGGCATTTTAGTGCCTCCTCATCAGTGCCACCTAATCAGTGCCCATAAGTGCAGCCTTATTAGTGCTCATCAGTGCCACCTCATCAGTGCCCATCAGTGCAGCCTATCAGTTCCCATCAGTGCCGCCTCATCAGCACACATCAGTGAAGGAAAAAAATTACTTATTTACAAAATTTACTGACAAAAACTTTTTTTTTTTCAAAATTTTTGGTCTTTTTTTTGTTAGTGAAAAATAAAAAAACCCAGCAGTTATTAAATATCACCCAAAGAAAGCTCTATTTTGTGTAAAGAAAATTATAACATTTTCACATGATTACAGTGTAGCTTGACTGCGTAATTGTCATTCAAAGTGTGACAGCACTGAAAGCTGAAAAATGGCCTGGGCAGGAAGGGGGTGTAAATGCCCAGCATTGAGGTGGTTAAATAATTCAAACATAAAGAAAAAACAAAACATAATATGCACCCCACTCTTTTGTAAAATATGAAAGATGATGTTAAGTCAAGCAAATAGATGCCTAACATGTCATGCTTTCAAATTTCGCACGCTTGTGGAATGGCGACAACCTACGGTACTTAAAAATCTCCATAGGTGACACTTTAAAAATGTTTACAGGTTGCCAGTTTACAGTTACAGAGGAGGACTAGTGCTAGAATTATTGCTCTCGCTCTAACTTTTGCATCGATACCTCACATGTGTGGTGCGAGCACAGTTTACATATGCGTGCGCAACTTACATATGCATTCACTTCCGCGTGTGAGCACGGAGGGATGGGGGCGCGTTAGAATTTCTTCTTTTTTTCTTATTTATTTTTATTTTTTTACACTTTCTCATTAATTTTTTTTTCTTAATCACTTTTATTCCGATTACAAGGAATGTAAACATCCCTTGTAATAGAAATAAGGATGACAGGGTCTCTTTATGGAGAGTTCTGCGGTCAAAAAGACCCCACATTTCTCCTTTACCTTCAAAAGGAAAAGATCAAGGAAAAAAAGTTTTGATCTTTTGCTTTAAAAAAAAATAAAAACTGTTTACTTGCGCCCTAGACTGAAAGTGACGTCATGATGTCGCTCCGGTACTCCAAGGCCCTAGAGGCAATCAGAGATGATCTGGTCTCTGTCCGCACCTGTGTCCAGTCGGTCACACAGTAGAATCGTTTCTCAGGAGCACTGGTAAAAGCGGTAAGCCCAAGAGACACAGATGAGTCCCCTCCCTCTGCTTCCAAAAGTGGTCCAGCGGCTAATAAGCTGCTCGGACTGCTTTCATGAGAAAGCCAGCCATCGGCTGAAAAAGAAAATACTGAGGCTATGGCTGATGCCACTTGCAAACAGCATTATATATATACTGTAGCAAAATTATGAATGCAACACTCTTGTATTTGCCCTTAATTATCATGAGCTGAACGCAAAGATCTACGACTTTTTCTATGTGCACAAAAGGCCTATTTCTCTCAAATATTGTTCACAAATCTGTTTAAATCTGTGTTAGTGAGCACTTCTCCTTTGCCGAGATAATCCATCTACCTCACAAGTGTGGCATATCAAGATGCTGATTAGACAGCATGATTATTCCACAGGTGTGCCTTAGGCTGGCCACAATAAAATCAATAAAAGGCCACTCAAAAATGTGCAGTTTTACTGTATTTGGGGGGGAGGGGGGGTCCAGGGGTCCGAAAACCAGTCAGTATCTGGGGTGACCACCATTTGCCTCATGCAGTGCAGCACATCTCCTTCGCATAGAGTTGATCGGGTTGTTGATTGTGGAATGTTGGTTTATTCCTATTCAATGGCTTTACAAAGTTGCTGGATATTGGCAGGAACTGGAACACGGTATGCTAGCCATTCAAGAACTGGGATGTTTTCAGCTTCTAGGAATTGTGTACAGATCCTTACAACACGGGGCTGTGCATTATCATGCTGCAACATGAGGTGATGGTTGTGGATGAATGGCACAACAATGGGCCTCAAGATCTCGTCACGGTATCTCTGTGCATTCAAAATGCCATCAATAAAATGCACCGTGTTTTGTTGACCATAGCATGAGCCTGCCCATACTATAACCCCACCACTACCATGGGCCACTCGATCCACAACGTTGATATCAGCAAACCGCTCACCCACATGACGCCATACACACTTTCTGCCATCTGCCCTGTACAGTGAAAACTGGGATTCATCAGTGAAGAGAACACCTCTCCAAAGTATCCCGACCACCAAACTAAATTGTGGGTAAACATTACCTTAAAACAGTATTTCCTATATGGGATTATCACAAGTATAGTGCTTGTGTACTCCTACTGAAGGGCCAGCCTTCCGCACAATCCCTTAAGATATATGTGCAAATTTAAAATTAAACCAAATGTGCATTCTGTGCAATATATCGCAAAATAAAGTGCTTATGTGCTAATGACTGTAGTCAGTTGGATACAATCATTCTACATAACTACCATTCGAAAATTAAACCATCAATGCTCTAAATAACCTTACAATTAAATATCGTGCATTAAAAGTTAAAAGTGCGGGATCCGTCAGTCTCAGCGGTGATCTACTATCTAAAAACTCTACTCGGTACATTTACCTAGCTCTGCACACTGGTGAAAACGGGGACACTCCATAAAGTTACATCAGGGAGAACCCCTAGGTCGGGGAACAGACCACAAGCCTACTGTGACTCCTCTCTGTCATATGACAAGAGGGTCAACAAAGTCTGGTAAGTAGGGATCTTGCCTTTTTTGCACATGGTGGTTTGATGTACTGAAAGCACGGGCACTTTGAAGGAATGCTCCCTCATGTGTGGAGGTTATTTAAAAATACAAGAACTGCTATATAAATTTATCGGATTGCACTTTATGTATGCAACACTGGACAATTTTTAGCACAAAGGACTTGCACATTGTATGGATTTTTTTGCACATTAATGACTGTCACAGTAGAGAAAAGTACTCCCCCAGTACACTAGTGGGACTTTTTACGGCAGTACATATATCAAGGCAATTAAAGTAAAATCATAATCAATTTTATTGTTAACAGACTTATGTATAAAAAATAGTGTACCATAGGGTCACATATAGGCAATAATAAAAACAACATGGCACATGTTTACTGTTGAAGGTCAGATCATTACAACCCTTATATAGACGTGGAGCAATTATCTTCTTGGGCAAGGGCCCAACATGTTTTGGGAAATACCCTTCTTCAGGGGCAATCATACATCCCCAAAATGAGTGCTCACACACTACTGGAACAAACGTACATGCCACACCATAAGAGTCGCCAGCTAGGGGTCCTTCAAGGGGAACCACTGGGAAGCAAGAAACAAGGCAGGAAGCCCCTAGCAGACAATCAATCCAATGGGTCAAAGGAAACAGGAAGCCAGAGAACTCCCCCAAAAGCCAGACGGGGAACCACCACAAGGACCCCCCAGAAATGGCAAGCCGTGAACGGGAGGGAACCCCGTACTGACGGAGACGCCCACAGCTGGAAAGAGAAGTGATGTATCTCTGCCGTTAAGAAGAGGAGTCCCAAAATCAGCTTGTCCACACAGAGCCGCCGTCTTTGTGTGGACAAGCCAATTTTGGGACTCCTCTTCTTAACGGCAGAGATACATCACTTCTCTTTCCAGCTGTGGCTGTCTGCGTCAGTACGAGGTTCCCTTGCGTTCATGGCTTGCCGTTTCTGGGGGGTCCTTGTGGTGGTTCCTCGTCTGGCTTTTGGGGGGGTTTCTGGGGCTTCCTGTTTCCTATGACCCATTGGATTTATTGTCTGCTAGGGGCTTCCTGCCTTGTTTCTTGCTTCCCAGTGGTCCCCCTTGAAGGACCCCCTGGCTGGCAGCTCTTATGGTGTGGCATGTACGTTCGTTCCAGTAGTGTGTGAGCACTCATCTTGGTGATATATGATTGCCCCTGAAGAAGGGTGTTTCCCAAAACATGTTGGGCCCTTGCCCAAGAAGATAATTGCTCCATGTCTATATAAGGGTTGCAATGATCTGACCCTCAACTGTAAACAGGTGCCACATTGTTTTTATTATTGTCTATATGTGACCCTATGGTACACTATTTTTTATACATAAGTCTGTAACACTAAAATTGATTATGATTTTACTTCAATTGCCTTGATGTATGTACCGCCGTAAAAAGTCCCACTAGTGTACTGGGGGAGTACTTTTCTCTACTGTTCTGAATGGGATGTTGGCAGACCCTTGATATGGCTGGTGGAATAATTTTAATGACTGTCACGGATCACATTAACTTTTAATGCACAATCTTTGATTGTATGGTTATTTAGAGCATTGATGGTTTAATTTTCGAATGGTAGTTATGTAGAATGATTGTATCCAACTGTCTACAGTCATTAGCACATAAGCACTTTATTTTGCTATATATTGCACAGAATGCACATTTGGTTTAATTTTAAATTTGCACATATATCTTAAGGGATTGTGCGGAAGGCTGGCCCTTGAGTAGGAGTACATAAGCACTATACTTGTGATAATGCCACATAGGAAATACTGTTTTAAGGTAATGTTTACCCACAATTTAGTTTGGTGGTCGGGATACTTACAGACCATTTAAGTGACACTTTGCTACAATGTAAAGTAGTGAGTGTACAGCTTGTGTAACAGTGTAAATTTGCTGACTCCTCAAAATAATTCAACACATAGCCATTAATGTCTAAACTGCTGGCAACAAAAGTGAGTACGCCCTTAAGTGAAAATGTCCAAATTGGGCCCAATTAGCCATTTTCCCTCCCCGTGTCATGTGACTCGTTAGTGTTACAAGGTCTCAGGTGTGAATGGGAAGCAGGTGTGTTAAATTTGGTGTTATTGCTCTCACTCTCTCATACTGGTCACTGGAAGTTTGACATGGCACTTCATGGCAAAGAACCCTCTGAGGATCTGAAAAAAAGAATTGTTGCTCTACATAAAGATGGCCTAGGCTATAAGAATATTGCCAAGACCCTGAAACTGAGCTGCAGCACAGTGGCCAAGAGCATACAGCAGTTTAAAAGGACAGTTTCCACTCTGAACATTCCTCGCCATGGTCGACCAAAGAAGTTGAGTGCTCACCGTTATATCCAGAGGTTGTCTTTGGGAAATAGACGTATGAGTGCTGTCGGTATAGCAGCAGACGTTGAAGGGGTAGGGTGTCAGCCTGTCAGTGCTCAGACCATATGCCGCACACTGCATCAAATTGGTCTGCATGGCTGTCTTCCCAGAAGGAAGCCTCTTCTAAGGATAATGCACAAAAAAGCCTGCAAACAGTTTGCTGAAGACTAGCAGACTAAGGACATTGATTACTGGAACCATGTTCTGTGGTCTGATGAGACCATGATAAACTTATTTGGTTCAGATGGTGTCAAGTGTGTGTGGTGGCAAGCAGCTGAGGAGTACAATGACAAGTGTGTCTTGCCTAAAGTTAAGCATGGTGGTGGGAGTGTCATGGTCTGGGGCTGCATGAGTGCTGCCGGCACTGGGGAGCTAGAGTTCATTGAGGGAACCATGAATGCCAACATGTACTGTGACATACTGAAGCAGAGCATGATCCCCTCCTTTCTGAGACTGGGCCGCAGGGCAGTATTTCAATGTGATAACGACCCCAAACACACCCCTAAGATGACCACTGCCTTGCTAAAGAATCTGAGGGTAAAGGTAATGGATTGGCCAAACATGTCTCCAGACCTAAACCCTATTGAGCATCTGTGCGGCATCCTCAAATGGAAGGTGGAGGAGCGCAAGGTCTCTAACATCCACCAACTCCGTGATGCTGTCATGGAGAAGCGGAAGAGGACTCCAGTGGCAGCTTGTGAAGCTCTGGTGAACTCCATGCCCAAGAGGGTTAAGGCAGTGCTGGAAAACAAAGGTGGCCACTAGAGTTGAGCGAACCCGAACTGTAAAGTTTGGGTCTGTACCGAACTTTGGGGTGTCTGTGACCCGGACCCGAACCCGGACATTTGAAAAAAGTTTGGGTTCGGGTTCTGGGTTCGGGTATTTGATCACGCATGTTGAATAGCTGCAGAGCAGCCAATCAACAAGCGTTTCACTGGTTTGCCCTTAGAAGCCATCACAGCCATGCCTACTAATGACATGGCTGTGATTGGCCAGTGCATCATGTGACCCAACCTCTTTATAAGCTGGAGTCACTTAGTGCTGCATGTCACATGCTCTCTGGGTAGTGTATGGAGAGGATGCTGCCGGCGCTGTGAGGGACAGATTGCAGATATAATAACATCTCATCCTGCATTACAGAACGATCTGATTGTGGACTAGGTAGAGATTACTACTACTATTGCTTTTAGGGACAGATTGCAGATCTAATAACATCTCATCCTGCATTACAGAACGATCTGACTGGACTAGGTAGAGTCTACTGCTTAGAGGGACAGATTATTGTTCTAAAATCATCTTCTAGTTCTATAGGGTCATGTTCCTGCTGTTGCTGTAAGGGACAGATTATTGCTCTAAAATCATTTTACTTCCTTTTGCAGCCCTCTAGCACTTTCCAGGACTTTTTTACAGTCATTTTTGTGCCGAAGAGTTCGGGTCCCCATTGACTCCAAAGGGGTTCGGGGTAAAGTTCGGATCAAGTTCGGTACCGAACCCAGACTTTTTCCCGAAGTTCGGCCTAACCCACCGAACCCGAACATCCAGGTGTTCGCTCAACTCTAGTGGCCACAAAAAATATTGACACTTTGGGCCCAATTTGGACATTTTTACTCACTTTTGTTGCCAGTGGTTTAAACACTAATGGATGTGTGTTGAGTTATTTTGAGGGGACAGCAAATTTACACTGTTATACAAGCTGTACACTCACTACTTTACAAAGTGTAATTTCTTCAGTGTTGTCCCATGAAAAAATAGAATAAAATCACATGGCAGCAACTCAATGCATTTAGGCATCTAGACATGGTCAAGTTAAAGTTGCTAAAGTTCAAACCTGAGCATCACAATGGGGAACAAAGGGGATTTAAGTGACTTTGAACGTGACAAAAACTGCTTATCTACTGGGATGTATGTATACCATCGCTATAACTTTCACACAAACCAATTAACATACACTTATTGGGATTTTTTTTTACCAAATACATGTACCAGAATACATTTTGGCTTAACTTTATAAAGAAATTAGATTTCATTGGATATGTTTTATAACAGAAAATAGAAAATATTGTTTTTTTTCAAAGTTGTCAGGATTTTGTCGTATAGTGGTGATCAAATACCACCAAAAGAAAGCTCTATTTTTGTGAAAAAAAATGATATAAATTTCATTTGTGTATGGTGTTCTATGACTGAGCAATTGCTGAGCAAGTGCTGAAAAGCAAAAAATGGCCTAGTCATGAAGGGGGTAAAATCTTCCAGAGGTCAAGTGATTAAGAAAAAAAATAATGAAAGCATAAAAAGGGGGTCAGCACTATAGAAAAGAAAATATATGGGCAGCTTAAAAAAAATATGCAGTATCCAAATAAACCAACAAAGAAAAAGAAAAAAAAAGTACATTTGAAATTGTAGCAACATGTTTTAAAAAAGTTGGGACAGAGCCATGTTTACCACAGTGTAGCATCCCCTCTTCTTGTAACAACACTCTGTAAACGCCTGGGAACTGAGGAGACCTGTTGCTGGAATTTTGAGAGAGGAATGTTGTCTCATTCTTGCCTGATAGAAGATTCTAATTGCTCAGCAGTCCTGGGTCTTCTTTGTCATATTTTTCATTTCAAGGTGCACCAAATATTTTCAATTGGTGAAAGGTCTGGACTGCGGGCCGGCCAGTTAAGCACCCAGACTCATCTACTGCAAAGCCATGCTATTATCATAGATGCAGTATGCAGTTTAGCATTGTCCTGCTAAAATATGCAAGGCCTTCCCTGAAAAGATGTTTTCTGGATGGGAGCATATGCTGCTCTAAAACCTGAATATATCTTTCAGCATTCATGGTGCCTTTCCAGATCTGCAAGCTGCCCATTCCATATCTACTAATGCACCCCCTATACCATCAGAGGTGCAGGCTTTTGAACTGATAAAAAAAGTCAGAAGGCCCCTCTCCTCTTTAGTCCAGAGGGCACAATTCCCATGGTTGCTATAAAGAAACTCAAATTTTGATTTGTCTGACTACAGAACAGCTTTCCAGTTTGCAACAGGCCATTTTAAATGCGTTTTGGCCTTGAGGAGATGGTAATGTTTCTGGATCATGCTCAGATATGGCTTCTTTACATGACAGAGCTTTACCTTGCATTTTTGGATGGCATGGCGAACTGTGTTCACAGACAGCGAATTTTGGAAGTATTCCTGAGCCCATGGAGTGATGTCCATCACAGAATCATGCCTGTTTTTAATGGACTGCCACCTAAGGGCCTGGGCCATCCAATGTTGGTTTCTGCCTTGTCCCTTGTGCACAGAGATTTCTCCATATTCTCATAATCTTTTAATTATATTATGTACTGTAGATAATGATATCTTTGCAATTTTACATTGAGAAACATTATTCTGAAATTGTTCAATATTTTTTTAGGTGCAGCTTTTCACAGATTGGTGAACCTCTGCCCATCTTTACTTCTGAGACACTTTGACTCTCTAAGATGCTCTTTTTATATCCAATCATGTTACTGACCTGTTGCCAATTAACCTAATTATTTGCAAAATGTTCTTCTAACTCTTCCTTGGTAGTACCACTTACTTTGCCAGCTTTTTTGCCCTGTCCTAACCTTTTGAGATGTGTTGCTGCCATCAATTTCAAAAATAACTTATTTTTTTTCTTAAAATGGTACATTTTCTTAGCTTAAACATCTGATATGTTTTCTATTTTCTATTGTCAATAAAATATAGGTTTAGGCGAATTATGAGAAATTGTGGTTGTATAACAGCAGAAAAATTGGAAATTGAACTGCTAAATGTCAGATGTGGTACCTAACTCTGAGCTCTCAAGGTCTGCAAGGGTCAAATCCTGACAGTTTCCATGTATTCCGACTATACACTGGTAGATATTTCCTTCTGTTATGATGAAGATTCAAGAACTTGCCTGTTCTCACAAACATCCTTTTATATAAAACTGCCTCGATGTCTGATTGGACTTCCCATACAACAGGCTGCTGCAGGCACAGACATGACTGAAGTGTCCCAGATACATTTCATTCCTGTCAGTGCCACTGTACAGCTCCTCTGTGGCAGCCCCTAGCTGTCTTAGTTGAACTCAAAAGTACAGATGAAAAATTGGCTAACATTTCTTGAAAAAGTGGGTACCCTACTTACTTCTAGTAAGGCTCACATGCTTTTCCCTTTTGTACAGGTTGATGCAAAAATCTGCACCGCTAGGAGACACTTGGAAAAAAGTGTATAAACTGGGAAAACACGTATAAGCTGTACACAGGAGGAACTTATAAAATAAATAAAACTCTTTATTTTTACAATCCTTCTACTAGCAACGGGCAGTCCATAAGGAGCGCTGGCCCCTAATCTTCATGCGGGGAGCTAAACACAAAGTTTTTCTTTTGAAGCACATGATTAGAGCGTGAGGCTCTAATTGGCTTCAAAAAGGTTGGGCTCAGGGCGCAGAGCACTGCGCCCTGAGCCCACCCACTTGTGACATTAGCGAATCAACATTCTTAGTCAGTCTTATGACCAGATTGGCTGGGAGGATAGGCCAGGAGGAGAAGCCACCGGGGAAGCCGCCCGTGACCTGGATGGGGTAAGTACAGACCTGGCGGGGGGGATTTGTTTGCTGCCCCCCAAAAAATCTAGCACCAGTCGCCATTGCCTTCTACACAATACATTCACATTTACCTTTTTGCATGTGTGTACATTTGATAATTCCAAGCTCCTGAAACATCTCCTCAGCCAGGAAAACAGCTACAAACACACATGAAATATATATTTGAGAATGGTTTTACCTATGAGGCGGATTTGTATTTCTATGTATCCAGTCATGAGATTCACACAGCTCTGCCCCACAGTAAAGTGGTGCCTGACAGGGGAGGGGACCCTTTTCTGCTACAATTTCACTTTCACTTACAGGTCTTCTCCTCACTCCAACACCAAGACTGGACAGTAAATTAAAAATCATCACACATGAGTCTATCTCTCTGTCACTCTGCTCTCTCATCCTATGAACATGCTCCTTGCACTGCAACATACCTTATTGCCTTCTCATGCTGGATCTCCCTCCTCTCCTCTTCTCCTAGGGAGATTGTCCGAGGAGCCAACAGTTTGCACAGCACTTTACAACCTAAGGACACACAGGACAGTTACAATACAATTCAATACAGGAGGAATCAGAGGGCCCTGCTCGTTATGTATGCTTTGTGCATACATTCATTGTATAGCCAGGTGTAGATGGCTTTGAGCTCGGGGGGGGGGGGGGGGGGGGGGGGGGGGGGGGGGGGGGGGGGGGGGGGGGGGGGGGGGGGGGGGGGGGGGGG